>JABFPM010000764.1:0-25128 GCA_022817325.1 Idris sp. 1 HC-2018 | reverse complement strand
AGCTTCAACAGTATGGTATACAACTTTATTAAATTTACAAATGTATATTAAATAATTTGATGTGCGCATGCGAAAGAAACTTCATAAATATGATACTAAAATTACGTATGCTTTTTGAGTAGTGTACTGTCATTTGGGGAGTTTTCTCAGAAGTAAATTTCAGTACATTCTTACATTTTTCATACGTCTAAGTTAGTTCCTTCATAGGGCTAAATTTTGGCTCATACGACGTCCTGAACAAGTTATTATATATTGAAAATAAGGCTGTAAGCATGCAAGAAATAAAGTCAGATAGTTTTGTAACTCTAACAGTTATAATTAACAATTTTTTCGACGCTGAATTATGATACTTTTCATTGTACTGTATGTTGGTAGCATTAATTCAACGGCTCGAGGCGGCACCTGGTGCATCATTATTATTTATAAGAGCATCCGCATACGAGCACCGCCGTGGGTACGAATATGAATAAGCTCCCGATAGGTATCCACCCCCGATTAGCTCGATAGTCGAAATGAAATTTTCACCTTAACGAACTGCAATTCGCTTTCTTCGCTTATTTGCTTCCTTTTGATTTCTCCGTTCTTCGTAGGAATAATCTCCGCAGATCGACACTATCGGCTCGAAATTTATGGCTCCGATGCAGTTGATAAGTGCCTTAAAATCGCCGCATAACTTTGGCAACGAGTAATAAAGTACTTTGCATTGCCATTGACACAGTTATTTGCTTTTACAAACGTTCTAACTAGATGATTTTTACAATCCAAGTTTGCGATAAATAGTTTCCTTTACATTATTTTTGTTCTTTTTACGTATGAAAATTTATCATTTATGAATTATTAAAGCTCAAAATCGAATTGTCCAGATGATTTCCAAAGAAGTAGGTGAATTGTGAATCATAAAATATCTCCACTAATCTTTAATATTTATGTTTATATATAGAAAGTCGCGAGCGCCTCGTTTCTATTATAAGTGTCACAATAGAAAATAGATATTAAGGTGACGCGTAATGTATCAAAAAATCAGGCAGGAAAATCTGACAAATACAAATTGATCTCGCGCTGTGAAATCACGATTAATCTTCCTTTATGCTTAGCTTATAGTTACAATTGAACACTTGTGCATACAAAACTCTCATTGTAACTGAGTTTAAATAATTAGAGATCTGCTTTATTAATCCATCAAATGTATTTTCTAATCAATTATCCACTAAATTATATGTACTAAAACTCATTTTCCAAAAACCATTAAAAAATAAATTAAAAACTGTCGAAAAGACAGTTCAATTCAATGTATTTTAACTTAAATTTACTTGTCAGATTTATGTTTGAAAATAATAATCTACATCTATATACTTAATTATTCGTTATTATTTTTTACTTCGTAAGTAATTTGTTGTAAAAATCTTGTGTGAATCTACTTTTTAACATCAAGTAAATTATATAAAATTATGAATTTAAGTCTGATGAGGAAATAAAATATTTCGAAACGTAATTTTTTATTAATAAATTAGCCTACTTAAACAAAATAAAAGAAAAACTTTTTTAAAAACACGTTAAAATTGATTTCCGCAGAAGCAACAAGTTTTTCCTCACGAGAGGTCATTAAATGGTACTTCTATCATTCTGAAGACTCAATGATAATTAAATGAAAAAAATGATAATATAAAAGTTTAACGATAACATTTGTTTTTATTAAACCACCTACGTGGAAAAATTGTCCATCCACTGATTGCAGGATATTTTTCTGTTAATTTATCTTTTATCTTGCAAAGTTTGCTGATTTCAGTGATATTGTAATCAGTGCGCTTTTCTTCTTGGCGTATTAAATTATTAACGGCTGTCGGTACCGGTGATAAATTTGCGCGAGATGAAAGAAACTCGCAAAACGGTGATTGCGTCTCGCCGGACAAGATAGTTCGATACTGCGCGCTGACAATAGACGCGAATAACTCATCTCGCGTAATGTCATGTAGAATGAAAAAGAAATGAGGAAAAAGCAAAAGACAGAGAGAGAAGATAGATTAGTCATCTACGGCGAGTTAATTGCCTCTCGGTTACCTGATTCGTGTCGGCTTATTTTAGACCCAGTTGAATCATTATACGCGAGCTTTCTGATCACTCGATGCTATAGTTATCATACCGCGGGATGCCACTTCCTGATATAGTCACGCGTTGATAATTAATTAGTATTCATTACGCGATTCAAACTGGAATGCCATTTTTATCAACAAATTACATTTTGTTTATAGATAGCTTGATAAAAATGTATTAACAAATTTTTATTCAGTTGCAATGCACTAATTAAACTATTAGTCCTAGTTTTACAAAATATTAAATTCAGGTGATAAATGATAATTTTACACTACTCAAAAAGCATACGTAATTTTAGTATCATATTTATGAAGTTTCTTTCGCATGCGCACATCAAATTATTTAATATACATTTGTAAATTTAATAAAGTTGTATACCATACTGTTGAAGCTGGTCTAAAACAGTATACTAAAATTAATAAAACATTCTAAAGAATTCACATATGACATGAAATAGAACTGCTGATCATAAATGTCGGTTATGTCTACACTTTAGGAGGCAATGTTAACATTTTTCTGTAAACAATTATAAAAATAATAATTAATTTGTTCATTACGATATTGCAAATATGTTTTAGTAAAAGTAATGCATGTTATTTGCTAAAAAATTAAATCTAAACTAACATTGATCACGAATGTAGAATAATATGCATGCTCATTAATTTTAGTCAACGTTCTACAGAGTTTGTTTCGGCCGGCCATTTTGATTAAATTTAATATACCATGTATGTTAATGTTAACATGTAATTGTTTATTAAAAGTATATCAAAATTAGTAAAATTTCTAACAGTGTAGAAGACATTTCTTTTTTATTTAAAATTGATATTTTGTAACTTAATTTGTTTTAAGATACAATTCTCTAAATTTTGAAAAATTAAGAGAATGAATTATTGAAGCTTTATTAATGGTATTTATTTTAATTTATTATTTAAATAATGAATTATATTTTGCAAATAATCAGTTGCTAATACTTTATATGCATCAAATTACCTAAACACAACATTATACTTGTAGTAAAATTGTTTTAAAACTGTATTAGGATGTTCTTCCTAAAGCAGTTTATCATTAAGTTGTTATATCAAGCGTGGGCTTTATAATCACATAGCAATGTGGAGATTTCAACGAGCGCACAGGCAATGACACTCTAGATTCACGCCCAGGGCTGTTCGCGTCGCGTCAACATTTCGAAAATAGATATGCCAAATTTATCAGTTGAACCAAGAGGAATTCTCGCCTCGGGTTTCCGAAATTTTATTTCCTTGCATGATCGCCCTGGGTGTCGATTAGCACACTAAATTTTTCTGCTTATTTTATAGAAAATTGAAAAAGAAAATTTTGCAGACAAACGTTTTGGACGTTTATTTATGTTAAAATCCCAAAAATGAATAAATATCAATCCAACCTTTTGTACAGTAAAAAAGTACATATCTTTTTGTCATAAATAAATTGTAAGCAATAATTGCTAAAAATAAAAATGGATTCAAACAGTTGGTGAAATAAGCAGGATTTAATTATTGTTTCAGATTTTGAAAGACTTCTATAGACAGGCTGCCAATTGTCTTTGAATTAGAAGTGCAAACGCAGCATCAGACATAGGTGTGGCCTTTTTTTTCGTGTTTATGGCTCACGTGCTGAATGCAACACGACATTTCAATTCTACGTTAAATACAGCCAGGAAAAAAAGGTAACACTTTTTACTTATTAAATTCTGTCTTATTATAATTAAAAAATGGGCTTCCAAACCGCTAATGAAAAAGAAAAACAATTATACATACGATACTTCACTTGTTTGTAATTGGAAATGAGTCAGAATTGATCGTCTTGAGGAAATCAGCATAAATCGAGATTTACAACTAAACAATTAAATTTTGCATTAACGAATGGTAAAAAGTAAATCAAAGAGCAGCGGAGATAAATGGCTCGACGTGTTTTATTCTTAGTCGAACAAAATTATAGCAGTGTTTGCTATAGTTGCATTTGAGCCCTTAGGTCCCCGACGTCTGTGGTCATCTGCACGCGACCAATCTACGTCGGACCCCCAATTACAACAATACGCAATGCTGTACTGCTGCCAGCAAAAGAATTCCCAAAACATAATAATCAGAAAATTCAATTAGATTAGAAAAACGTTCAAAAATGGTAATAGCGTAATACTTGATCCCTTATGAAATTCATATTTTGTCCTGCATTTGCATCTCCGAAATTAGTTTCTTCAAAATGATTTTTTCTTTTCAGAAACTTGGTATTTCTTTTCTTTTTTTAGTCGAGTAAAATTTTAATTTGCAGATTAATATTTCAAAAACTTTTGACACTTGGTTAATGAAATACAGTATTGTTTCGGCTTGGAATTGATTGTTAAAGCTACTTTGAGTTATCAGGCATTACGTACTGGGATACATGAAGACATCGATTTTGCTGACTCCTACGCGTTCTTTCAGGCGCGGGGTGGCACCCACATTCATATTGTAAATATCGATAGACAATTTCTCATTGTACCCGAAGCGACTCGCAGTAAAACGAGTTATTGACTCGTCGCTGGACCTGGGTTACGCCCCGACCTACCTCAATTCACCGTTCATATCTCACCAGGAAATTCCATCAGGTAATAATGTATTCATTTTTGTACGGTAATAATGTAGACATTTTTATCCGTCATTTGGAATTAATTCTTGTTAATTTTATTGTTCTAACACTACAAAAAAACGTATTCATGCAATTTGAAAAACTAATTCAATTTTGATAATTTCATAAAAATCAATTTTCTATCTCGTGACTTTGATCTTAACAAAGAAAAAAATATTTCAGATTCGAAATCTGCCACTGCTCGTAGACGCCCAGACGTTATCGAGATGCGAAATGCATTTATCATTTGCCTAACAAGTTTTAGGGTATCCGATATTTCGTTGCTGAAGGCAAAGATCTTTTTGCCAACTTGTCACTGATAGTGGTCACTTTTTTGTTAAATTTTGATTGCGAGAATTTATTGGTCCGACAGATTTTTAGCCCCCGAAATTTTGCGTATCGCATTACATTGTAATTAAAATAAACGGCGGCTAGTTTGGATTTTAGAGCACGTTATTAAGATGAGCAGAGATCTTGAAAGTAGAGATGTATCTTGTCCGCAGGGAGACGTAAAAGTTATCATTACAATGCATTCGTCCAATTAATATTCGGCTTTTGGCAATCTAAACGGATTCAGTTTTGATCTGCAGATTTTGTCGCAGTTTTCTCTTGATTTAATAAAAGGGTAATCGATTTTGCAAGATTATGTTCTGAAATTTAAATGAGAATAATTTTTGGATTGATTTACATTGAAAGCAAAATATATTAATTAATCAGGTAAATTAATTATTGAAGGTAATAATGCAAAAAGAACAATTTTAAACAAAATTTTCAAAATCTTAATTGTCTTTAATGAAAAGTAAGCATGATTTATGTTGAGAAATTATACTTGTTCCTGGTAACCGCAACTGCCAAATCCTCAGAAACATGCAAATACAAATTTAAAGTATGTAATTTTACTCACTTCTTCGGGGAAGATACTTTGGTAAATATGCAAGGATAGTGTATTTAGCTTTAAACGACATCATTTCTTTGAATCAACAAGGTTTAATAAATTGATAAGACTTAATATTGATCACTGAACATTTATAGTGTATATGAATAAAATTCATTTTTTTACTAACTTGTTTTCAACACTACTAAATTGATGATTAAAGATGATAACATTTTTTAAACGAATTGATTATTAAATAATTTTATTCTTAATAATAGATTTTTGAAGCTACGACTGAGAAAAATCTAAGTTGTCATTGTGAATATTGAGTGTGAATGAAAATGAAATATTAAAAAAAAAATAATGAAAAGGTCTTGTTTAGAACAATTTATTTATTCATATAATATAATTCATCGTTATTTAGTATTTCATATTTCAAGTCTTTCATTCAATTTTTTATATAATTATAACTGAATTTATAAGCATCTTTTAGATTAAAAAACTGAGTTCTTTTAAATCTTTTTCACTGAAAAAAGTGAAAAGTTTCGTCAAAACCACATCGGGCCTTCGATGCTTTAGCAAAATAGTTAACGACGTCAATTTCACTTAATTTTTCTTTATTTCGTCAACATTAAAAAAACTGCAAATGATTTTTCATTTTTAGTTATCAGGTATGACAATTTAACATTTCGATCGGGACAAATCAATGTATATAGTTTTTCCAACTCCATTTCACATGCCTCTTCAAATTTCTTCATTTAACAACTGAACTATTTTGCATTTTTTATCTGGGATTGCCATCCATAAAGCTGTAGTGGCACAGTGGCAGTAAAACTATTCATACCATTTTGTGATATATTATTCAACTGTTCAATATTGTTGTTTATTATTGCAGTTTTTATTACTTTTGATGGCATTTTAAAAAAATTACAATTTCTAATTTAAAAAATGTGTAAAATCAGATCACTATAGGTTTGTGTAATTTATCTGTTTAAATTTATCACGTTTAAAATGTAATTTATTTATACTTATTATTTGAAAGACGCAATCTAGCAATATAAGTTCCAATAAATTTTATCAGAAAAAATATTTAACTTTTTGCAATCCTTTTTAAACTAAAGTTTTAAACTTGAATTAATGTCTAATAAATTCCATTTTTTGTATTTTAACGTTCATGCTTCAATTAATTTATTTCTTCTCAGCTAAAATATTTTTAATTGAATTTATCATAATTCCTCAAATTAAAAAAACTAATATTAACTATTTCTAAATTTTAACTAAATGCAAACAGAGAAAACCACGAGTGTAATTGTTCGAAAAAAACCTCTTAGCCGAGCAAAAACTTTAAACTGGGCTCATTATTCTCTAACCCGATACAAAGTCAAAAGTAATAACGCCCGAAAGGTTGTTTTGAGGAAGAAAAAAAGGCAACTCGTTGCGCTCGTTGCATTCTGTCTGTCATTACGCCGAACATGATTCGCATAACGAAAATAAAAAACACTTTGTGTGGCTCATCGTCTATCTACAGGGGCGGTCTGGCGATTTTTACATGCTATCACATCTCTTCGAGGATAGAGCAATAAAAAATAATATGTAGAAACGCTGGCTTCCGCATTCGAAACACCGGAGGGTTTCCGCAGTTGAACTCGAATAAGAACACGAGGACACGAGTTATACTCTCGACATTATTCGAGGGGGAATTACGAGGTGACAGCGCGAAAAAGCATGCTCAATGAATTGGACTTGGATAACGCGAAAGAGATGTGCGTTCATTCTATGCCACTCCATCAAATTAGAACCTTTAACGGATTTGGGACCGTTAACTTTATCAAATATAGATTATTTTACTTAAAAGACAAAAAGAGCATTTTTTTTTCAGGATCAAAAAAAGTCAAGGACATCAGTAAGAAGTAAGAATCTTTAATGTTGTTCTTTTCAATATTTTTTAGCCTAGGTATAACTCTTTAATCAATAATTTTTCAATTGTTTTTACAATTGGTCTTAAAGTATTTAAATACCAAAATTTGGAATTGATGAATAATCTAGAAGCCAAGATATTTGTGCTTAAAATTTGGAAAAAATTATATTTATGGACATATAAGCTACGTATATTTTCAAAATACTTTGAAATTACATAACTCAAGATTTTAAAAAATATTCAAAATTTGAGGAGCGCAGGATATTAACCTTTGGTTGAATTTTAAAAAGATTCTGACTATTTTAAACAAAAATCCTTCTAACAGGGTCAATTTTGACAATATAGTTTTTAAATGAATTTTAAACTTTATATTAAAAAAATTTCGGATGATACATTTAAACATAAAAAAATCATTTAATTGGTATATAAAAACGTCATTTTAAATTTAAATAAGGGATCAACTTGAAATGAAGTTTCATATTTTATTAAGTGTGACATAAATAATTTTTCTTTTCTCAAAACAAAATGGAAAATGTATTTCTTAATAGTTGACTTTAAATTATAACTTTTTACGTAAGAAAGAAAAATAAATCGATAGATACATCAAACTTTTTTGCCAGCTGAAAAATGTTCATTTCCGACGTGTCATCACTTTTCGCCGGGTTGACGTTCCCCGCGTGTCTCCATGAGTTTTTTATATGACCGAAACAAATGCAGAAGAGTATTTGCAAATCCGTGGACAGCTCTGTCGCATTCTAGATGCTTAAACGTATGCTGCCAAGTTATGCAGGCACCTGTACAGCGCGCGTACACACAAAGATAGGGAGAGTGAGTGCGTTGCCTGGTATCAATTTGTCCGGCAGTAGCAGGTTCAGCCGAGCGACCGAAGGTCGCTTTGTGTGTGCCGCTATCCGGCATTCTATCAAACTCAACATCCTCGAGCCGATCAATTTAATGCGCGAAACCAAACGCCGGTGTGAGATACCAATTATTTTACTAGCCTATTGGATAATTGCTCTACAAATTTTGTCGATTTCTGTTTGACTTTTGATATTAAGTGGAGGCAACAGGGAAATAAGAGATGCCGCAAGGGTGCCGCACATTTATAAATGTTGAGGCGGAAAAAAGAAAAGAAAAAAAATGAGACTCGTGTCTTTGATATATATTGTGACATTTGGACAGAAGGTTCAGGTTATTGCGATGATGACTGATGCTGACTAATTTGAGCAATAAAATTAAAGTCAAAAATAGTTTCTTCGGAGAAGATTTTCAAGATTTTTCTTGAAAAAAAATTGTTAGAAATAAAATAAGTTTTAATTTTTGTTGTAAACAAATTATTAGAAATTGGTTTAAGAATAAATGTATACTACATAAAGTGGATTTTATTATGAAGAACATTTTTAAAATTGTTCAAATTGTACTTTAACAGCATATCTTGATTGGATTACGTGATTTCAGTGATTAAGTTAATTGAGATTACTCGATAGATACTTCTTTTTATTTTGCTCATTAAGCTGATAATGCTGGAACATTATAAAGAATTCCAGATCAAACAATTAAATTTTTTGTTAGCTCGTAAAAACTTTATTTCTGTATATTTATGAAAAATAAAAAAGTTAATGAAATGTTTATATTTTAATTAGATTATTTTTATTAGAATAGTTTAAAGAAAATTAATTTGAGATTATAATAAATGTTAGGTTTTACTTTAATTATTTGCGTTTAAAAAATGCATTTACTTTATGAGCTACTTAGACTATGGAATTAACGTAAATTATTGTACTTACTGAGCACGTGTAATTCATTTCAAAATCACTTGTAAATTTTTATCGCTGGCCAGAAGAAAGCTTGTAATAATTTAAATAGTTTGAAAAAAGAATAAAAAAATGAAATTAAATAATTTTGTAAATAAATTATGTGCACTGTAAGATTTTTAAAATTATTTTAACAATTAACTGAAAATAATGTTTATTACAATAAACTGTAGTTTCTTCTTTAATAATTTTTCAAGGAGAGGAAAATTCGCAGTAAAATAAGTGTTTCATTTCAAAATTTTTATTAACATTGCACTTTCTTAAATACATTTGGTCTTGTCTCGAGGAACATTATTTTGTGGAAATCGTTTCTCGTTGAATTTTACAAACAATTTTGCCAACTTAATTCTAGTTTATTTTGAGCATGAAAATAAATATTTTCTTTTATTATTAATTTTAATGCACAATCAGAAAACTATAAAAAATGTAAATAATCATACAAGATCATTAAACCTAAAATAATTTAATAAAGTATAATAATTTTTCATAATATGATTTTTTCGATAATAATTTGTTGAAAAAATAATCTTTAGTTGATAATATATAAATTTATACACTGTTAAAAAGTAGTTTTTTATACATACACATTTATATTTTGAAAAAATGTCAGCAATAATTTTTACAATTAATGTTTACAAAGTATATTGCTGTCCTGAAAAACATTCTGATTGTTAGGAAAAAAATGTTTTATGCAGAATCGAGTTAAGCTGAAAATGAAGACATTGCATCGAATGATTGGTGGCGAATATAAGTACCACGGCGAACAAGAAGACATAGGCAAAGCGCGTCATTAAAGAGCCGTCTTCTTCACACAGTAAAACCATTTAGTCTTGAAAATAATTACAGTAATCGCGAGAAAACAATTAAATTTGATACTTGCACAGTGCAAAAACTGTTGTCTAACAAACCGGAACAAATTTTAACATAAATATTTGAGCAACACTTATACTTTATGTTTTTATATACATCAGTCAATTTACTTTTGGCTTTTTTTCGACATTCAAAAAACAGAAACATTATTTTCCAATACACACACACACACATACACACATACACACACACACACACATACTTACAAAACTACGATACAAAAATAATTATTTCACATTGTAATGAATCGTTTCTAATAAAATTCATGCAGTTTTACCTCTCCGGCTACCGATAAAAGCTTTTATTGCGGCGGCGGCATCATCAATTAAAACATCGAGCGAAAGTATTAATTTTCTCCCCGCTTTAATCAATGGGACAATTCATTAGTTGACAGTTTGAAAAATGACTCGATTTAATTAGCGATTAAACTTTTTCCAAAAAGCCGTGCAAAGTGCATCTATCTTCTCCCTGTCAGCAGACTAGGAGATTTCAATTTGCTCTCTTTTTTGCGAACCCGGCGCAAAATTGTATTTAATTGTGATTGACTGCTGACCGGAGGTGCCGCGCAGACACGCTCATTTGTCCCGCAACTTTTGCATACCTCCTCTGACGAGCAATTGATGGAAAGACACATCTTTATGTCGACGAACGGTTATAAACATTTGAAATCGGTATTTACAAAATAATTTACAAATTCTTTTTACACCCTATTTACAACGTGACACTCACAAACAAGGTTACTCTTTATTTTATTCTCGCTGCAGCAGTTCGTAGAGCGCGGCGATGTAGGTCTGGGCCATCTGCAGGGTCTCGAATTTGCTCAGCTTCCGGTCGTTTCCCAGACTCGGAACCACGTCCCGGAGTCTGTCGAAGGCGTCGTTCAGACTGTTCATTCGCCTTCGTTCCCTGGCGTTGGCCGCCAGTCGTCTTTTTCGCAACACCTCAATTCCGGGAGAGCCGGTCTTTATCTTCTGCATCACTTCCTTGTTTTTGTTCGCGGCCTTGGGCTGCACATCCTCACCGGAAGTCACTGGATGGAAGTACTGGTAGGCATTTTTTGGACCGAAGTTTTCGATTCTCGTTCCAAAATTTTCACTCCTCGACCCAAAAGTTTCACTCCTTGATCCAAAATTTTCGTTTCGCGTTCCTAAAGTTTCGTTTCGTGAACCAAAGTTCTCATTTCGCATTCCAAATTTTTCGGAATTGAACTGTGTTGGGTCCTGGGTCGGCACCATAGGGTAGGGATGCAACTCGGAATAGACATAGTCCTGCTTGGCTTCCACCTGGTAGCCCTCGAAGCACTGGATGTTCATCTTGCACTGAATCTTGGAGGGTTTGTAAGTGACCTCACGACAGAACCCTTGTTGGTAACCCTCATAGAAGCTGCTGTTCATCTGGCTGGCGAAGCCCATAGGGTGGTTCACCAGGTCCGGGTACTCTGGATGGTTGTGGCTGTCGACAGAGCTGATGCTGCCGCAGCTGCTTCCTCGGGACCTTGGGGGCTGGGGATACACGGTGTCCTGGGGATTCCAGCGGGGAATCGACTCGGGACTGCTGGCGGAACCGTAGCCGTCGGAGTCGAGGACATCGTACTGGTGGCTTTGAAAGCTGATACAAGCGGTCATCTTTGGGAGCTGACACAGGTGATTGTGAAATGTAAGAGTCCGCAAATTAGCACTTGTTCTATGGTACCATGACAAAACTGGGAAACTTTGGAGAAATTGGTTATACGAAATTTGGATGATTAAAATTTAAATTTAGGAATATCCAAATTTGGCAAGTTTTGGATTATCCAAATTGTAAGGTTGAAGTATCACCAGATTAGTCTTTCACTTGGTCTACCATATCAAAACTGTCAAAAAACTTAAGTTTCAGGTTTTAATTTTCTTGAAGTATCCTCAGATCTATCACTTGGACATGCCAAATCAGAGAACAAACACTCCTGATGAATGCTTTGGATACACTGACGTCTGACTTTAAAGTCTTATGAATCTCGTGGCTGGACCATGCCGTTTTCTTGAGGAGCTGAGTGGTGGGGGTCCAAAGGGTCCTGTCTGGGGAAGGGATCCTTGGGCCGCTGGAAGGGATCGTCCGACACATGGAAGTGGGCACTCTTTGTCGCTGTTAGACACGCCTCTACGAGCATGTTCCGCTGCGAGCAATCAGAATCCGTGTGGTGTCAACGCTGGAACAGGTAGCTTGTTTGTTTTGCGGGTGTCATGCAGATTCACCCACTGCAACAGTTTATTAATGCCTGATAACGAACCGTTATCTCTCTGATGTCTTAAGTTTCAGGATTGAGATGCTAATTTAACTTTGATAATAATTGCAGATTGAGAATTGTGATTAAGTCAAGACAAATTCTTAATGATCATTAGGAAAAATGGTTTTTACTATACGTCAAAGTAATGGTGACAAGATACATGCTGAAGAATTATTCAATGGATAATTGAGAGCACATAATAATTAGCTTTATTGAAGAAATTTGTCAAGTGTAATAAAAGACATTAAGAAAATTATTTTTTCTTGCGATGTTTAATATTAAAAAAAAACAGAGAAAAATTGCAAATTATGTTGGGTTTGATTAAACTTGATAATTATTCATCTTATTTTTTTTTAGGTGTTTTATGAGACAAATTTGAAAATTTTATGATTTAACAATGAATTGCACGTGATTTTATGGCCTTTTAATGGCACTTTAATGTCAGATTATTGTCATCGTAAATTAGACGATTGCCAAATAAGTATTATATATTACACATTTCTAATTGTTCCAATCAAATAAAAACGACTATAAACGAAATTTATCGTAAACAAATAACTCAAGTTTATTGCCCCTCGGTGATAATCGATTTGGTGTGAAGAAAAAGTATATATAAATAGCTGCGAGAAAAATTGACAGTGGGCTTGCTTGTGCGGATGACATAAGAGCCGCTCTATTTTGTTCGACCGTCCTGGGCGGATCTCGTTTTTCTTTCTCCAATACCAAAAGGGTCCGAAATCTCATTATCCTTTTTTCTGCCAGAAAAATTTGAAAAACTCTCTTGGGTGAACACACAATTAATGCGAAGAAAAGAAACCAATTTTTTTTTCGTAAAACACGAGCGTGACTAATTAAAACTTCAAATGTTGTATTCTTACAATGTCTAGGATAATTATAAATATAAAAATTAAATTGCAAGAAAAAAATTAAAAAGGAAAAATAAAAAATGAATTGCCTTAATTGTACGGTTACATGACCCTGGTATAACGTCAATTATTATTAAACATACAGTGTATAACAAGTGTGTTTTAATCGTAAGATGATTTAGATTTCGATTTCGTCTCTGACCAAACATGACCTTCGTAACAGGAGAAGATTTATGGAGGTCTGGGGCTCCAACTGAGAATCACACCTAAGGTGCCCTAATTACAAGTCTCGCTCATCGGTCAACACTTTGCCGCAAACACATCAAATGGTGTTGAGGTTTTTTTCTTTTTTTTTTTTTGATGGCGCCGACATCATTATGACTTATGGGGCGCCTTTTTAGGAATTTACATCAATAATCGAAATTCTTCAGCATTGTTTTCATCACTTTCTCTCGATTTTTCGAAAAAAAAACACTTATTGCAAAGAAAGATTATGTGACCCAATTTTACTTTTTCATGACAAAAAAATGTTCTTGTATTGTAAAGCATGATGAATTATTTAACTTTGTTACTCTGAAATAAAATAATTGTAAAGAGGCAAATTGACAAAACAAAAGACATTTTTACAGTTTTAACGACGTCAATATAGTTCTCTCAACTTAGTTTTAATATTGATGTCTCTTTGACTTGGCAATGCGTCTCGATTTGGCTGAGAATACGCAGTTAACGATCACAAAACTGGGGAGCTTCGTCATCCTTGCAAACTATTCTGTATCTGTTAAATGCAAGGTGTAGTTCAAAGCACGTATGCGTGAATATAGCGGCAATGGACAGTTACTACCACAAATGATACGCAGAATCGGTTCGCAAAGGATACTCAATGCATCACCGAGCCGAGTGCAATGACTGTCAGAACGCAGTACTCAAGAGTTCAAGCTTCGTGACTTGAAGCTCTACCGCAATGTGTTTATAATTGTTTCCGAATAATTGACTTTGGGACTTGCTTCCACATCCTAATGCTTTTGTAACTTTTTAGGGATGTGGTTTAAACTTATATACTAGACATATTTTATGACACGCTTTTTTTATACTAAAAAGAAATACGTAAAATTATAATTACAATTTGTACAGGAAATATTGGGAAATGAATCTTTAATATACTTTTAATTTTTTTATACATCCTTAAATGTATAGGAAATATATTATTGTTTTCTAAAAGATAATAACAGTTTTTGTAAAAAAAAACCCTTTTATTTAACTTGAAAAACATCTGAAAAATAAATTTACAATCTAAATAAAAGAAGAAATGATAATTTAAACAAAATTGATATTCGATTTAAATAAAAGCGTGGAGCTGTGATATTCGAAATTATAATTATGATATCTTATGTTATTGTGATATATGCTAAGCAGATTGTTTTAAATTGTAATATAAATTTTTGTTTGAAAATAAAGTGAACATTTTTAACCACTACATTTTTATTTACCAAATTATTTTGTTTGAAATATCATTTCTTCTTTTATTTAAAATTTACATTTATTATTTTATTTTTTATTTTTTTGTTTTTCAAGTTAACAAATACAATTACCGACAAAGAAAGAATTATATTTTTTAACTGAAAAACATTTGATTATAAAAAATTTTGAATAATTAAATAAAACTGGTTTCTTTCGTCATTTTTACTTTTGTTTACGTGGGTCCTTTAAATTTATTTACACATGTATTATGATTGGCAAAATATAAAAATGTTGTGTTACAAAATTTGATGACAACTATTGTGAGTTAAATAAAAGCGTTTTATATTTAAAAATGTTTTCGTTTCACACATTAGATATTAAAACGTTATCTTATATTTAAAGAACATTTTTCATTTTGAATTGAAACTTTTTATTTTTATCATGTTTTATAAAATTTATTGACTTAGTTTATTAGCATGATTATTATTTGATTTTCTCGTAACAGATGAACAAAACTTTTTTTGACTCAATCCTTTAATTGAATTAAAAATGTTATATTCAATGAAAAGTAAAATCTGAAAGTTGTACACTTTAATATCGGCGCATCATTTAATAATTTAACAAAATTTCTAATTTCTCGAACACTTATTCAATGTATTAGACTCTCTGTTGAGTTACTGAATTTCTATTTAACCCATAAAGTTTCGCGAAATCAGGCTAAGTGCATCAACTAATGCATTACAGTTAATGCGCATTCACAATTAAATATATTGCCATCACTTGTTTATTAGTTTAAAAAAAAAACTTGTTACAGCTAAAAAATTTATTATAAAATGACATGAAATTGTTTACATATGAAAATCAAGAAAATAAAGATAAAAATATTTATTTTTTGAAAAATCATTTTTTCTAATGAATATTTCGTTGTGCATGGTAATCCATCAGAATTTGCAACAACTTAAACTTAATTAGAGTACAAAGCTGCTCTCGCGATGTTTTGAGATTGGCGCACCGGATATGCGCTCAGGACACAAAAGCCGTAGAAAAGTAGTAATCGCGAAATCATAGGATCCAGGACTCGGGCCGGCGTATAACGGCAGGCCAGATGTTGCTGTTGGCCGAGGAAGTAGTTTTTCGTTCCGACACCTGCCTCGTCATCTACCCAAAGACAGAAAGAAACGAGAAGTAGAACGGGACTAATTTATGCCTCATTTACACCGTTTGATTGAAGCTCATCTTCGCGCAATATTTTCTCGCGAGTTTGACGCTCGTTTCTGGTGCATTTTACGACGAGTAACTAGATTAACGTTTTCGCGAGAGGAACTCAAAACGTTTTGCGAATTTTACAACAGCGAGCGCTTAGCTTTCAAGTTGCACCAATTATCCCCCCGACAACGTGTCTGAAATACTTTGGCTAATTGTGTTCTTATTAGCAACCTATCAAACTAAAATCAACTGCAATCAACTATTTTTCAAAACTGCTATTTTTTCTTCACTTTTTTTTCTTGCACAAAATTTCAAAGTATTTCCATTTATATTTTTTACTTGAAATTTAATTTTTGTTACATACAAAATTAATGTTTTATATTTAATAAATTTATATGTTTGTTTAGTAATAAACAATTTGTATTTTTGTACTTAAAATTTTTGTATACTTTTTTTATTTAAGGAGAAAAAATATAGTATTTTTTTGGAAGTGACTTTTTAGTTCTATAAATTACTACTAGGTAGTGATTAATAAAATAATTCCTGCAATCAAAAAGCTGTTTTTATAAAACATTTAACATACTGACGTTTTAAATTGTTAACTTTTAGTGCAGTGCATAATTATGATTTTTTCAACTCAAGTTCTATAACTAACAAAATGTTCAAATCTTCATTGCATCATGCAATTAGAGAAAACAAAATTGACCAGTTAAAATTTTTATTACAGTATGGCGTAAATGTGAACACTAAAGATGATTCTGGCACCATACCACTGCACGAAGCCATACAAAAAAACTGCAAAGAAATGGTCAAAGTATTGGTGGCAACTGGCGCCAATGTAAACGAAAAAGACCCGAACAATTTAACACCTCTTCACCTGACTGCCTACAAAACAGACAATTTTGACATCGTAAAAATATTGCTGATGTATGGCGCCAATCCAAATGCAACTGCCACTGCAGAAATCACACCTCTTCAAATCTTCACCCAGATCCAAAACAACATCGAGGTGGTGAAGCTAATGATTCAATATGGCGCCGACGTTAACACGAAACTTCTAGGATTCGACACCCCTCTTCATTACACTTTGAAAACAGAAAACTGCAAAATTGAAGAAGTGCAATTTATGCTAGATCGCGGTGCAAACGTGAATTTAAAAAATGCCTACGCTTTGACACCTCTTCACTTGGGGGTTTTCGAAGAATGTCCTACAGAAATTTTGGATCTTCTCGTACAATTTGGTGCCAATGTCAATACAACAGACGCGTTCGGGGAAACACCTCTTCACGCAATTTGCAGGTCGTCAAACAACCCTACAATTGTACATTTTTTGCTTTCTCGTGGTGCAAACGTAAATGCGAAGCGAAATGACAATCAAACACCTCTTCACTTCGCGGTTCAGTCGCATAACTGGAAAATCGAGACGGTGAAGCTTCTACTGAAGCACGGAGCTAACGTAAATGCGGCTTATCAAAACGATTTGACACCTCTTCACTGCGTTTTGGAGTCAAACTGCAACATCGAATTACTGAAAGTTTTATTAGCAAATGGCGCGGATGTGAATGCGATGAGGCGTGGTTCAACTGCTCTTCACCGAGCCGCTCATGCGAAGAGCGTGGAAATTTTGGACCTCTTGTTGAGGTACGGTGGTGAACTGGAGGCGAAATCCTGGTGCCTTACCACACCCTTCCATGTGGCTGCTTCAGTAATTGACAATATTGAAGTAGTGCAGTTCCTTTTTCAGCAGGGTGCCAATGTGAATGCAAGAAAAGTGGACGGCGACACGCCTCTTCACTTGGCTTGCGAAACCACGAGCAATATAGAAGTTGTACAATTTCTGTTGCAAAATGGAGCGAACGTAAATGCTTTGAACAAGTACAAAAAGAAGCCACTCTTCACCGCCATTGAAGAGTCCAATTACGAGATTGCGCAGTGTCTGCTGGAAAATGGCACGGATATTGAGGTGAAAAATTATTTGGGTGAATCGGCATTAAATTTTGCAGCTAAGTTTACGAGTCCAGAAATTGTCGAACTTTTGCTGGAAAATGGAGCAGATATAAATTCCAGAGACAACAAGAATAGGTCGCCTGTTTTTAAGGCTATTTTGAAGGGACAAAAGCTAAATGCGGAAACCCTCTTGACCTTTGGAGCTGATGTGAGTTGCAGCGAAGATTTGGCAAAACAGTTGAAAAATAAAAGACACATTCGATTAGTGAAGACAGCTATTAGTTCTGTTGTGAAGCATTTGGTGAAACTGAAAATGCTGAACATGTTGGAGGACGAGATTTTTTGCTTATGGAACGAGATCAATTTGACACAGACAGCTGAGCTGGAAAGATGGATGGAAAATTGTCAGAGAGAAGTTATAGAACTGAGTGAGTTGATTTGTTTGAATCGAAACGTGAAATATTTGGACTTGTTGACCAAGGATTTGAATGCAGTTGCGGTTTATTTAAATGTCGAGGAGATTAAAGACAGAGTGGGCCAGATTGATTTAGAAATGTATCCCGAGTATTCAGAGATGTTTAAACTAAGAGTTAAACAAGGGACGGAGCGAGCAAACTTTTTGAGATTGGGATACGAGTCGTTGGTGGTAGCTTTGAGCTATTATCAACTGCCTGATAATGTTTCGAGACAAATTTTTAACAATTTGGATCAACAAAGTGTGTTGAAAATTGTGAACTTAATTCTCAATCCATAAAAAATGATTTTTGATTACACTGAGAAAGTGAGACTTTTTCTTGATTATGTGGATGGTAAATTTGATTGTCTAAATAGTACATTGAACTACCTAGGTGACGCTAGTTGACTATAGACATAGCCAAGATTAATGTCCAGTTCTTTTAGTATGTATTTACTTAAGTGAAGCAGAACATTTATGTACGGTGCATGAAAATATTTGATGTCTTGGATAATTTTATCTTAAAGATTAAGATAATATATTGGATTTCGAAATTTTAACTCCATTTGTTATTTAATTTTTACCAGTTGATAATTAAAAATGTTTTGTTTCTAAATCCCACAGTTTGCAAAATTTTGCTTTTTTATTTTCTTACTTTTTTTCTACAATTTGAAACAAAATAAAGTTGACTTTTTTTACAAAAAGCTATTAAACCTTATCATTTAAAAACTTTTACAATATTATTTAAGTAAACTGATGACTACTCTAAACTATAAAAAAATTCGGCATCAAATTTAATATAAATATACTGAAAACAATTTAAAATGAATTATTGTACTTCAGTAAATTTTATATTTTAACGTGAACAAAAATTGTTATGCACTGTTCATTAAATTTATTTACATGTGTACCTTAGAGATAAATTAAATTCCAAAAATTTTTTAACAGTGTCAACTGTTTTATCTAAAAGTTAAAAGATTATAAATGAAGCAGTATGAATATTTTTTAATTTCACTATTATTATTTTCGCAGCGTTTCTTGCCAAATTTCTCGCAATAAAGCAAAAAATTCAAATATACATTTCTAAATTTATTTCAGTAATAATTTCTCTTTCTTAAATTTTACATTCATTCACTTTACAAAAAAATGTTTACGACAATTCATCAAGCAGTTAAAGCCAACAACATTTATCAGGTAAGATACTTGATCGGAATTGGCCATAACGTAAACGAAAAAAACTTTTACAATGTATCTCCCCTCCATTTGGCCGTCACAGAAAGCTGTAACTTACAACTTGTGGATTTGCTATTAGAGCACAAAGCTGACTTCAATGCAAAAGACCAAAACAACTCGACTCCTCTTCACTGGGCCTGCGAAAAGAGGACAAATGTACCGATGGTCAAACATCTTCTTGAGTACGGTGCAGAAGTAAATGCGAGAGATAACAAAAAAAAGACACCTCTTCACATAGCTGTTCAAGAACAAAATAGCAAAATCGTAGAATTTCTGCTTTACTATGGTGCCGATGTTAATGCGAAAGACATGAAAGGTTTAACACCGATTCATAGAGCCAGCTTCAAAGAAGAAAGTATAGAAATGTTGAACATTTTATTAATATATGGAGCTGACGTAAACGCAACTTTCGAAAACAACTCGACTCCTCTTCACTGGGCAAGTAAAATAAAAAACAACGCCAAAATATTGAAACTGATGCTAAAAAACGGGGCTAAAATCAATGCAAGAGATTTCGATAAATCAACACCTCTTCAGTTGGCCTGTTACCCAGAAGGCAATATCGAAAATGTGAAAATTTTATTGAAGTATGGAGCAGATATCAATGCGAAAGATAACAGCGGCTCGACTGCTCTTCACATTGTTATCGAGGAAGAAAGTAACAGGGCGGAAGTTCTAAAATTTTTGATTGAAAATAATGCAGATATTAATGCTAGGATGAACAACCAAATAACACCTTTGTATAAATCAGTTTTTTGGGGACAGAAAGCCTGTGTTTCAGAACTTTTAAATTGTGGAGCTGAAGCTTATTGCAATGACAGACTGATGAGTGTTTTGAATGACGAAATGAGATTCACAGTTGCGGCTCTCGAATCCCTGCTGATAGTTTTGAAGCATCTCATTAAATTGAAGGTGATAAATTTGTTGAAAGATGAAATTTATGCTATCTGGCAATCGAAACTGTGTGACATGGAAAGCTTCGAGGAACTTTGTCAAGCGGAAATTAATAAAATGAGAAACGAGAAAATTTTCGAAAACCGCAACCTTACATTTTTGGATATTTTGACAGAAAATTTGCGCATAGTGGCGTCCGATTTTCATTTGGATTGCGTGAGAGAACATTTGAATGGAATTAATTATGATTTAAAATTTCCATTGTACTCGGGAATGTTGAAGTTTAAAATTAAAGAAGGTATGGGGTTGAAAAAATTGTTAAACGAAGGGTGTAATTCGTTGAAGGTGGTTTTAGGAGATCATCGGCTGCCTAATAATGTTTTATATGAAGTACTAAGTTATTTGGGGGAAAGAGATGTAAGAATTTTGAACGCGATTCACAGATACTTGAAGTCTTTTTAAAAGAAATTGACGAAAAAAGTAATATAAAATATGAATTTTGGTTATTTTGTTCACTTATAACAAAATATTATGATGGTGTCGGATATTAATGTAAGTGACATTTTATGATGAGAATAATTAAGATCATTTGATTTAAAGTTTTGGTTTTTTATTTTACGTATCAAATTTAATTATATTTTTAAAAATTAATTTGCATAAATAATATTGAAAATTAATGTTCATTTGGAATTGTTTTTAGTTTATTGAAAAACATTAGGTGGCATTTTATTAAATCATTTTCTTATCTAATGTGTCATAATTTGTCAGAATTCATTAATCGATTATAGTTTTTTGAAATCTCAATTTAAATTATAGAAAAAAAGTTAATTTTTGCAATATTAAGCTCTTTGGTAGGGTAAACAAATTAGTGAAAGAATTTATGAAAAGAAAAATAGCATTAGTTTGATGAAACTTTGGATTCCTGTTTTATGCATTGAATACTTGAAGAAACAAATTCCATTAAAATTGGCGCTGCAAGGTCTGCAAGCCTCCCTTGTAAGTCCATTTTTTTAAAAATTATAAATTTCTATTAATTTGCGAAAAGTATCAGAAATGGATTACGAAAATTTTAAAATAACTACCTCACATCACATAATGATGCAGTTTAGAAAAAAAGTACATGGTCTTTATTTTATAAAGAAATTCGATGTAATATAAAATAAATCAAAATCAAGTACATTTAGTCAAGAATTTATTAATTTTTTCTAAATTCACATTCACATCCCAATTTTTGTTTTTCGATTTAACTGACAAATAGATAAAATATTTCATGGAACACAATGGAATAAACTAAATTTTATTTGAAATTTCGTTTTGACACTCTGGGCTCAATTGCAAAGTTGATACAATTTTTCTCATCTAATTTATATAAAAAAATCTATTAAATAATATTCATTATTAAGAAATATTATGGTAATGTAATTCTTCAAATTTTGAAGACATCGAAAAAACGATGAAAATTTAAATAGAAATTATTTTAATTTATTATAAAAATTTTATAAGCTGTACAGCAAAAAAGAACTTTACTTTTTATTATTTATTATCAAATTTGTTTAATTGAAACTTAAATTTCTTTTTTAATATTCAATGCCTTCAAATAGAAATCACTGATTGTAAAATTTAAAATTAGTTTGTTATAAAATTCTTTTCATTTTTTATTGTAAAATGATAATTCACAGCTAGTAATTATACAAAAACTAAAAGAGTTAATTTTGTTTTATTTCCTTAACTCTTTGAGCGGTTACATTTTCGCATACATAATGAAGGTGATAGTTTAAGAAGGTGTGCATTTAAATATTTATTTATTTTGGAGTATAGCTAGAAATTATATACAGTTTGGCGCAAAAATCTTACAATTTTGAATTAGAGAATGTGTGAGTATATAGTATTATGATTATTTGTATCAGATTGTACACTCAGAGTATTTCTAATCTCCACTGAGGTGGAGTTTGTATTATGCCGAGTCGAATCTTTGGGACGTCTGACGTTCGAAAAAGTATAATTTGCGCTAAAGCGACGTTGTCATTCAGCTATAGCTGAATCAGTTGAATGGGTTCAACACTCGCGCACGTGGCAACGTTGCTTTGGCGCGAACTATACTTTTTCGATCGTCGGAGATCCCAGAGCTCTGACTCGGCGTAATACAAGCTCCATCGCATTGGAGATCAGAGAGAGCTAATACGGTGCGCGGCAAGCACCGAATCGGCGCTCACTGAATCGTCGGAACTTCATAACCTACGACGGTCGGCGCTTGTTAACTGTTCTCTGAGTGTAGAGTTATGTTAAGGGGAGGTGCGACCAAAACGGCTAAAAGCCAGAATTTTGAATAAAATAATATAGTTTTTGATATTTTGTAGTTGTCAATGGACTGAATAAGAAAATCAGTTGAAACCGCCACAAAAATATGACCTACCCTCTTTAATTATAAGGGTTGAAAATAGGGTAAATTTGACCATGTTTTTCTCAGTCAATTTTTATCCGATTAACTTGAAATTTGACACAATTATTCTTGATAGCATAACAAAACTTCCTGTAAGACAAATTCTTGATATTTTGACTTGGTAAAAAGTTATGCTTGTTTGAGCGCGCAGGTGCAAAAAATAGGTTATTTTAGTACTATTTTGGCTTATTTTTCATATTCAAACTAACATAATTTTTGTTTGAACAAATAAATAAATATCTGTCTTACAGAAAGTTTTATTGTTCTATTAAGAATAATCGTGCCAAATTTTAGGTAAATCGATTGAAAATTGACTGAAAAACTTAAGTTATGTAAACAAAAATTCCAAAAATTATTCCAAAAAGTTTTTCAGTATCTTTTGCGTTTTTTTCATATCAAATCACTATGTAAAAACATAATATTTTAATCTGCGATATCCGGGCCATAACTAGGACCTTCTTTAGCTATTTTAAATTTTCCAGCAGCTTATTTAGCCCGTTTACGTTCATTAATTTATCATACAAATATAACTCATATCCAAGCACAACAAAATAGACGCCGTGCTCTACTAAACAAATTGTTAATAAAACGTTATTTATAATGGGTATATTAAAATTTGACTTCCATTGCATTATAGTAGAAAGTTCAAAGTATCCAAAATTGCATTAAAAAAATTGATTTTTTTCGATTTTTCCGCATTTTTTGGTCGCACCTCTAATTAAAAGTAAATGTAAAAAGAAATTGTAGTTGGTCCATGTAAAAATACCGTCCATATATGGTTTATGTTAAAATGCCATCCATGTATGGTATTAACATATATGGACCATGGTTGGAAATGGCTTATATATTATGTGTATAATTTCCACATATACTATTACAAGTCTCTGTGGTTTAGGTGTCAGAGCTCTTGCGTAACACCTCGGAGTCTCGAGTACGATTCTCCGTCAAATCCTTCTAGTCATACATGATGATATGGCCCATGCCTGATACCGGTATATATTTTTTTCACGGGTAATTATTTTAATCCATGGTCCATGTATGAAATCGCTACAAATGTTTTCAAGGGTTTGATTTTGAAATTTGATATTTAAAAATATCGAAAAAATTATAATTATGAAAATAATAATTTGAAATGTAATAATAATTTTCGATGTTTTTAAGAATTGATATTAATTTATGGTAAATTTAAGGTTTTAAACATTTGCTTGTTTTTTATACATTTTTTAAACGAACAAGTTTACAATCACGTACATCAGACAAACAAATTTTGACACCAGAAGCACTTTACGATTGGGCTTCCAAAAATGTATCAAAAACCCACGTTTATTTAGCTCTAAGGAAAATAACAAATTATTTGAAGACAAGTTAGAAGAAAGATATGCAAAAGTTAAAACAGTTACTGACACTCAAAAATTTCACTCTTTCCTTGTACATAATAACAAATTACAGATTATAGCAAAGAATTTTTCTAAAGATGATAATTTTAGTGTATTCCCTAAAAGGATAAAAAATCATTAGAGGCTATTGTAAACTAGGACTATAATATTAGTAATTGAATAAAGAACTGTTTAATTAAAATTAAACATTATTTTAATACAAAAAATGTTTATAAAAACTATAATTTTATAATTATTAAAAAATATTTTTTTGTTAAGCAAGCAAATAAATTTTTATGATTTTACACTTTATTAGAACTCTATTTCAACTACTGTTTAGTAATAAAAAGTTGAAAAATTTAAACAAAATATGAAAAATCTGTGAATTCATTTAAATTTTGAAGAAAAAATAATTAAGCATAGTAATATTAAAATTGGAAAAACATTTCTTGAAGCCATTAACTTTGTATGTTGAGAAAAACATTAACACACATGCAATAAATGTAATACTAAAAGAGCAAATATACAGGGTGTTCATTTTATCTGAAGACATAGAAATATCTCGAAAACTATCCGTTGGATAAAAAAAAAGAGGTATTGAAATTTGTTGGTCTCGACGGGGGACATCCACCCCCTGGCGGAGGGGGGAGTTATAAAACTTAAATAGGAACCCCCAATTTTCATTACAGATTCGGGTTCCCCAGAAAAAAATACCCCAATTTGACCTACGATTAAAGCGATTTTGGCCACAGATGGCACTGTAATCACAAAAATAGTGAGTAATCTGATGAACTCTACAAAT
>JABFPM010000763.1:0-25147 GCA_022817325.1 Idris sp. 1 HC-2018 | reverse complement strand
TTAGTGTCTTTTTCAATTAAAATTCATTCGTAACGAATTTAATCTACTAAAACATATCAGGCCATTCTTTAATAATGGGAGAATCATATGCTTTATAAAAAAGTGATTTTTATTAAACCCATTTGGCTCCGTAACCTCCCCCGTTTTTTTTTAATACGTCAATAATGATACATTAAGATTTTAGTTTATAAAACTTTTTATGTTTTATCGTGATTAAAATTTTAACCTAAAAAACATACATTGACGTATATTATAACGAGAGAAAAAAGCATCAACATCATGTGTTATTGTTAAACAATTTTCTTGTAGCATAAATTCTCGTATTAAAATTAATCTAGTTCGTAAAAAATCATGGTTCGAATAGATTTGCCAGATTTTTTGCTGCGTGGGATAATCTCTAATACATTTCAAATGAGAAATCCCATACACCCGACATCACGCGTTCACGCAAGGAATCTAGGGTGTAGGAAAAAGAGAATTTTTCTCTTTCCTTCTGTATAGCATGTAAAAGATCTAACTAAAAAGAGATAACAAACGTGACACAGTAAAACTTTAGCAAAGAGATTCGTGCAGCTTTTAAAGACCTTGCCTCGTCGGGTCGCCGCAAACCTTGATGTATGTGCCAGGGTTACAAAGTCAAAAATTCAGCAAAATAATTTACAACAATTGAATTAGAGCCGAAACATACGAAACAGCAAAACAAAGTCATAATGTGTATTCAATTATATTTTACTTTTTTTCAGCAACTTAATTTTATCAGTGCAATATTTTTAAAATGTTTTATTTTTGCAAAAAGTATTTTTTGAAAATATTATTAGTTGATGTTTTAATTAACTCCTAAAACAACCGAACTTCTTTAAACATTTTCAATTTTAGAGATTATTACTTGAAATTTTGTCAGCGTATCGAGGAAATGATTACGCACAATTAGTCTCTAGGTTTTTTG
Organism: Idris sp. 1 HC-2018; assembly: GCA_022817325.1. Taxonomy (NCBI): domain Eukaryota; kingdom Metazoa; phylum Arthropoda; class Insecta; order Hymenoptera; family Scelionidae; genus Idris; species Idris sp. 1 HC-2018. The sequence goes on along the minus strand of JABFPM010000763.1, from coordinate 24,201 downwards.
AAATGAAAAACCATTATTATTAATCAAATCCTGCCCAAATGCCAAATGTTGTTTTTAACCATAAAAGTTAACTTTAATTTTAATTAATTCAAACATATTGACAAAAATTAAAAATACTTCACCAAAATGTTAAAAAATTATATCGATGAATTTGTTACATGAGAATCAATGTGTTTAACATTTTTATAAAAATAACAAAAAGTATCAAACAGATTAATTTTTAGAGCCAAAAAAATAAAGAACAACAAAACTAATTCATAATATTTTTTATTTTGTTTACAGTACCATATTTTAATTTTAATTATTAAAACGTGAACACGTCATTATGTCAGTTTCAAAACAAAATATTGGGCTATTCAAACCCCCCTGTTCAGAAGACATCAACGAAAATTGAAGATTTATTTTAGTTGATTTTATCTGAAAAAATGAAAACATTTTAGATATGAATTTCAATTAGAAACAGTGGATTTATTTCTGATGACACCAAATATTAAATAGCACAATTTAACCATTTACTGGTGAAAAGTTACGAATCGTCACTTCATTTTTTGTTTATATGTGTTAGAGCTATTGTTGTCTTTGTCTTCCCAATACTATTCGTAAAAGTCTCACTTTTGGCAGCCATATTGAAAATAGGAGATGCTTGCATCAGTAAATGGTTAAATTAATTTATTTTAAAAATATTTACAAGAATGTAAATATTATTAAAACTTAATTTATGAATATTTACTTACGTGATATATATAAGGCAATGTAAAATTGTTATAATACATGTAATTTCTATTTGGAACCAAAGGAAATTCGGATTTTGTACAATCTTCATTGAAAATGAATGGGTTAGCTACTTTTGGTATTTTAAAATAAAGATGCGGTGCACATTTCAATTCAGGAATTGATGTATTGACACTATGAATCACCTTATTAACATTTTCATTTACTTTAAATGTTATAAAAATTTCTTTTCGTAAACCTATAAAGCAAATATCTTCACTTTCACACCCTTCAATATCAACTGAAATTGGCAATAGATCATCTGCAAGCGAATTTTGGATTATGTAATTTTAAATAAAAATACAAAGTTTCTGAAAATTGTAAGCTTCAATTCTGTTTGATAAATTATCTAAACACAGGAAAAATCACTAAAATACTTAATAAGTTATTTATTCATGCATTATTATACATTTATTTTTACTCACTTTCTTGGCAAGTAACACATTTTTTAAATTCCAAAGTAGTGCACAAATTAATTGTACTTAAAATAAAAAGAACAAGACAACTTGAAAACATGTTTGCAACACTAAGTTTAATAATTTTAAATTAAAAATGTAGACATTCTGAAATAAAAAAGTTGTATTATATCTTATTAATCTATGATCGAACTACGTACTCATTAAAAAAGAACGCAAGAGATAAAAAAACAATTTAGCTTAATTATTTGGAAAATTTTTGTCCTAAATTTATAAAATAAATGAACAGTTTTGATTACGTGTACAAAATGGTATTTCATCAAAAACTTTAGTCATACAAAACATGTTTTTGAAACATTTAAAAATAAAAATGAAAAATGTTATATTAAAATTGCATAAGATTCAAAGTACTAAAAGAATACTTTTTACTGAAATTTAAAATTAATTTCGATAATTTCTAAGATTATAGAATTAAATTAAAATTAGAAAAGGATAGTATCAAGGCCTCACGAAAAAAGTACAATCATAGTAGATTATTTTTATCTTTTTTTAGTTAAAAATATGCAAAGTTTAAAAATTCTAAATTTAAAGTAAATAACGATACTTTGTACATCTGTTCAAGTATAAATTAATGAAAATATTATTTAAGTTTTTTTATGTCTATGTTTTAATAACTAATTTTTAGCATTTTTCATTAACAAAATACGAGACATCGTATTATATAATTGAAAACAGTAAAGAGTATGAAAAACATTACAATATTTGTCAAAATAGTGAGAAAAAAAATTTTAATCGGTCTTGAAAGTTAAAGACAAATCCCGTCAGTACACAATTTTATAGTATAAACTACACAATCAAAAAGTAATTTTGTATAAAAAATGCATAAATTTTGAAACAGTATATTATAACTGAAGGTCTAATACGGACGATTTTTTTAGTGACATGAATAATTATATGTCTTGTCAAAATCTTGTTTATTTCAAAATAATTCTGCACAAATTATACATTGCTCAACTCCTTTCGTAGTGAAGCATAGATGTGTTTTTAAATCAAGTTCAGAAGTAAGTTCTTTATCACAACTATCACATTCAAAATATTTGTTTTCAATACGCAAATGAACTGTTAAATTATTTTTCTGAACAAATGATTTGTTACAAAGTTGTAATTTCAAAAGCTTATCTCTATTTCGAGCACCCACATGTTGTGTCAAAAAGCTTATTTGTCAGAAAATTTTCTTGCAATTTTCACATTTGTACGGTTTTTCACCTATGTAAATACGAAAGTTCTTGTCACAATTGACACTTAAATGGTTTTTCACCTTTATGGGTACGAACATTTATTGTCAAATTACTACTATGTCTGAAAACTTTCTTACAAAATACTTATTACAAATTTCCAAATTATTCAGCTAATTAAATTTTATAATTGGTCAAATATAACAATAAAAACATTACAAATAAAAATTCACGAAATTCTTACTCGAAACTTCTAATTATGTTCATGAATTTTGTTTGTATAAATTTAAGTTGTTTATTATAACAATTATATCAAATACAATAATATATTGAATAATGTCTATTACATTTTACAGAATTCTCGTGGAAATTCTAAAATCAAATATAAAAGAATAAAATCGTGTTTTCCAATTAGAAAGATCCAAATTTAGAAACCATAATGAACCTTAATTATTACTCAAATATTTATTACACGGAAACTTAATGAAAAAATTTTCTGTAAAACTATAATTTACAAAAAATAGTTTTCAGCATACAAGCAAATTCAAATTTCATATTCCAATTACATCTGCATTACTAAAGACCACAAACGTAAATTGGCAACCACTTTTATCGCTTTTATAATTCGCCATAAGAACTGTATATGAGTTACCAAACGAGCCATTCGATTATGTTACAAACTCGTAACCTTGAAATGACCACTTCCATAATCAGCGTGACGATTAGCGCACTTATGGTAATAGCCGACAAAGCGATTTCACTCGACCTTTTCTCTGCTGGCGATCTTCTTTAGTACACGGGAAATGGGGATAAGCATTTACGAAGGGAGAAAAAAGACAAGTTTCCAACGTGCGAGAGTGACCCGTGGTGTGCCATGAGAGGTCTACCTACTTAATCCAGAAATACGTTTCCCTGCTATTGCAAGGTGACAATTACAATGATGTGTTCCGTGAAAGCTAACACGCTTTTTTTTCTTCTCTCCGCATCACGCCTTCAGCAATGTATCTTGAAAGAAACATCCTATATTTTGCTTGTATTTTAATGTACGCCAATCATTGCACTTTGTCACGCGTTATCGTAAAGTTAATAGTGATGATTATTATTATTGATTTCATATTTCAAAATTGATTTACGTTTTTGCCACGATGATTTTGCAATTGAAAATTAATGGTTGCACCGGAGATATTGATCGCAGGTGAAGAAAAGCGTCGATAAGCTGACTTTAACTGATCGCTATATTAGATCTAACAGGAAGAAAAGATCAAATACTGATTAGATTTTAGGTAAAAGTATATTTATCGCTCATGCATCAAACGAATCTTTTTTATGCAAGGTTTAAAAAAAATAGTTAAAATTTATTTACGTAATTTAGTAAATGGGCAATTCTATAGAACCTTTATTTTTCAACTTACCAAAATTCTAAAAAAAAAGGTTTAACACATCTTAGTTTTATGACAATTATTATTAATAATTACTTAAAAATGAAAAATATAAAGTCAAACAGTGATAAATTACATGCATGTAACTTTAAATTAATATTCAATTGTAAAAACATTGGTAAATATTACGTCTTTGACAGCTTTTCTGTTCTATCGTTAAAGACGTAAAATTTTGAAACGGTCTTACAATTATTTAAATAGTTTTTAATATATAATTAGATCTTATTGCACGCATATATATTTTATTCACTGCAAAAACAAGTGTTTTACTTTAAACACTTTTGTAAAACACTTTAAGTGTTTCTTATGTTAAAAAAATAGGTTAAAATGTAAACACTTGAAAATGTTTCAAAAGTGACTAAAAAAATGTTTTAAATAAACACTTGTTTTTGCAGTGTTATATCAAAATGCTGTGCAGTTCATCCAGAAGTATTAAGGTATTTTTTAAATATAAATATTTTCAATTACAAAATATATTACGTTTTTTACATTAAAACTCAGCAACATATTTTGATAATTTGTTGTATTTTACATATTAAATACGCATCATTTGAATTGTGCTTATTGTATTTATTAAAGTTCAAAGTAATATTTATTAATTTTTTAATTACAGTTTAACTCTGTGCTTATAAATTAATAAAAATATTTCTGCATAACCTAAAGATACATGTCAAAAACGTAATAATTTGGACTTGGGACTGTGAAATATTTTCAAAATATAATTCTTATAAACGTATAAATACTTACAAAGTGTAAAACTATAATAACTTGAAGTGTGCAAACCATAAAAACTAAAATCTTCAATTTAATAATCCACAAAATTGAAGTAAAATGCGAGCGACAGGTAGGTTAAAAGTTCTAGAGATTTGCCCATGTCAAATTAGTCACTTAAAAAGATCAAATTAAGAGCTTTGTAAATTTTTTTTATGAAAAAATCCTTATTTTATATATAAGTTGTCAATTGTTATTTTATTTTATTTTTTCATCACAAAGTGAGAATACCTAATATAATTCAACAAGTCAACAAAAAAATAATAAAATGACCAAATGAATCGAGTCAAGCCATTAAAGAAGTGAGCACTTCTAGGAATAAAAAGAGGGTCGCTCACCTTGTCCTCAGTTTGTAATTGCGGTAATCTAGTTACTTTCACAAGGAGTGCACGTGCCAAACGTGAAAATGGATTAAAATTTGCCATTTTTTATCAAAAATGTTTTCAATTAAAACTTGCCCCAAAAAAGTAATTTATTTTTCAAACAAAGTATTTTAACTCTCAGTACATCAGATATTCTTATAATTACATATATAAAGTAATTCAAAATTAACTTCAATTTAAGAGATAAAAACTGGACGGCAATGAACTTTACTTGAATTCTACTTTTTTCCTTGCACCTTTAAATTTGTACACAAGAAATTTTAAATTATAATTGTAAAATGAAATCCGCAACTTTATAATATGATTTTTTGCAATTTCACACACTTACCTCGTAATATACGAAAGTTTGGGAACATAACTTCAAACATAAAAACAATTTATAGTTATTAATATCATTTCTCCATGGGTATCGTGTGTCGTTTGTAACTGTTAGATAGGGAATTTTGAAGTGAAAATGCATGTACCGTGTTTTTCGATAGTGTTCTGGACAAGAAAATGTATTCCCAACGCGGTTACTAGGCAAGAGTGCCGCAAGGTCGGATCTCATCCGATTCGCGACGATCTCACGATCTTTCTTCTCTCGCTTCTAATAAATGGCGATCGGCGTAATATGACCTGGGCAATTTGTGCTCAAACGCGTAGCTACATTAAATTTAAAACACGCATGTACCAACCATTTTCGAAAGTTGGAATACAACATAGTGTGTATACACACTGCAAAAGTTAAATGAAAAATATAATTCATTTTATTTTCTTTTGATTTGAGGTACAAGATACAAGTCAGGTCGCAGATAAAAGCTAATATTTACAATTTGAATCAAATCGTTTTGCATGGCCGCTTAAAAGATAAATTCTTTAAACTTAGCCACACTGATAATGTGTTATATAAATATTATTCGCACCGGTAAAAATGACTAACACCTTACAAACGTGAGTTAAGATAAAGTACAACTTAATTCAGTGTCTAGAAATATGATTTAATGTCTGATGAAAAATCTGGATTAGTTAATTTTGAAGTAAACTTTTTAAAATTATTTGTAACAATTTTAAAATTGACAAAAAAATTGTATCATCATAGTTCATTCAGAAAATTTTATAGTGGCTTTTCAAATGAAAAGCATTATTCATTAGCACTTAACTTAAGTTATACCGCACATAATGATGTTTACAGATTCAATGAACTGGCTTATTGCATAATCGGCATAAACTCCGGAGACACGCATAAAAGCAGTTTGTTATGACTTTTTTTGAAACGAGGACAGTAGTCCTCAACGGTAATTAGCACAGATTTAACCAACTGCTTTGCTCCTACACGACATTCCGACATTGCAAACTGCTCGTTTTCAACCTACGTGTGCATTATGCACGTAACGCCCGTATTCACATAACTCCTGTGTCAGATATATTTATGATGATAAAGTGTACGAAAGGACGTTTAATCTTCTTCAAAGAATGACGTTTCTTCATTCAAATTCCGTCCTAAATTTCTGAAGATGAACATAATCATGCCCATTCCAATTAACTTTCTGATCAATTCAAATACCGTGCGAGAGTTAAGATATCACTTTGCAATTTTTTGTTCAACTGCAGAATTTTTGTTAAAATCATTTTCAGCCTTATTTGGTTATAAAAATTAAAACTTTTCAATTTAAAAAGAAAATATCATTTTTCAACAGTTAAAAACTTTTATTTTGTAGAAAATAGTTCAGCAAATAAAAAGTTTTACAAAGAACGAGAAAGCAATGCAGAAAAAATTTGGTTTTTATTTTTGCTTTTAAAATTAAAGTATTAAATGGATTTTTGAGAAAAAAATGTCTTTTTTAAATACAATTACAAGACAATATCGATTAAAAGTTGTATAAAAATTTTACGATTCACCTCGTAATTAGCTCATTGTTCAAGTCATATGTAATTTTAAATGTCCCTTAGAGCAATGCAGGTTTTATATGTATACATATAGGTATACTCATCGCAAAAACATGTGCTCGACAACTAATCTTACAATAAGTACTTATTATCTTCCGTTAATTCCCAACAAAGATCTGACTTCAGTGTCCCACTATCAATCATAAACTTATCATGTTTTGTTGTTGATTTTACGTTTTTTCAATTGCAGTTTTGTTACCGGCAGAACATTAATCATTCAATCTTCGTTTATGTTATAAACAAAAAGGAAAAAATCAGCGAAAAATTCTACATTTCCTTTTTCTCAGATGCTTATTTAACCCGCTTGGTATATTCTTTGATCAGATTGCATCTACATCTCTGCTACATTGTAAATTTTATGATTAATTTTGACAAATTGCAAAGCCGGAAAGTATACTTTTTCCCTATACTTTAACGTTTTCTCATATATATATATAAGTATAAAAGCAATTTTGTTGGAACTTAGAAAGTATGATTCATATCTTAACCTTAGGTGTTAACAAATCATAACTGCTATCAGTGTCGACAAGTTTTCTCTTACAAATGTATCTTTTTGGTGTGCGGTCAATTTGTCAAAGCATCAGATAATTATGTCTTTTGTAATTTTCCAGCAAAACATACAATTTTGGTCAACTGAAATATTTTTATTTCAAGTTTAGTTACTCTATGGTTTGAACATTATAAAATTTACAGTTTCTTTTAATTAAGTAGTTTAAATACTAATCAAAACTAAAATTCAGTTTATAAAGCACTTTTAAACACTTAATTTATTTCAAATATTGAAAAAATTATTTTTCTACAAAATCCTTTTAACAATTTTTATGTCGATATTTAAACAAATGAAAATGATTAATTTCAATAATTAATGATTATTACATTTCTTAAATGTCAGACATTCAATTTACGAATAAAATTATCTAAAAATCACAACAATAATTGTATTATTAAATTTTGTACATTAAATTTTAAACATTAACATTTTATTTTATCAAATGTCACCTTAAATGTATAGTCATGCAGTAACGATCATATTATTCAATCATTTCTTTGATAATGTCATAAAGAAGTATTTTTCCTAGAAAAGTTTCTAAGTGTTCTTTGAAAATTGTAATTTAACTTTTTCCCATCACGTTATTTTTGACAGAAAAAAAGGAAAGCCTTACACAGCAAATAAGCAGAATCAGATTTGTTCAGTTAAACCACGAAATAAAATATTTTGAAAGATAAATAATATCATCTAAATTTCGTGCAAAGAGCGGAGCGCAAATAAAAGGGATAGTGCACACGTAAACGCAGCGTCGTAAATGTCTGTGCTCGTAATGCATAGAATGAGCCTCTTATCCTAACTGAGCTTTACACTTCGTCTGGCAAAAAGATTGCGAACAAATTGCTTAAACCGTATTTCATTTGAAGTTATACAAAACATTCATTCTATAAGACATTAAATGAAACATAAAATAAATTCAGCTGGAATACAAAGAAAAAAATATTTGAGAACCAATACGAAATTATATTATAAAATCAAACATAGCAGTCAACATATAAAACTTGTTAAAATAAATGAAACTGCAATTTTTCAATATACTTATTGTACTGAAGATTTTTAAATTGTTCATAATGGTATTGTGCAGTTAAAGACAGAGATTCCTAAACTTTTACTTTAATTTGAGTCTGAAATTTTAATTGAAAATATTACAGAAATCTTAAATACCATTTAAACGTAGAAAGTATGTTAACTAAAGCTATTAAACAGATAATTAAAAAAAATAAGCAAAAAAATAAAAATGTGCACGTCTAATGAAAAATAAATTTAACTTTTCAAATATATAAATATTATAATTAAAAATGTTGTCTAAGCTCATTATAAAATTTTCTTACACAATTTTATAATTCATAAATCATAATATCACTGACAATTCACAATAGCATCCAATTATATTCATATTGAGAAACAAAATGAAGATCGTGTAACAAATTTGATGCGCTTAAAAGTCAATTTTCCCTGTTTGCTGCATTGCTACATATATTATGTGAAATAATTATTTTTACAAGAACATCATCTATTTTCAGTTAACCACAAGAACCAAGCAAATAAGTATCACTTTTACCGATAGCTTTCTAAAATCAAATATTATATCAATTATGTGTGCATTCACATTGAAATCAAAAAGCAAAGTGACAATGATAAATTGACAACATTACGTAGGCGCTCACGCGATTTAACCAAATAGTAAAAATAAGTGCTATGCAAAGTTGTTCTTTCAACCTTTTGCAAGGTCGACTTGCGATTTACAATGACGAAGTGTCTAAGTCAATTTGAAATTAATATTAATTAAATCTTATCTTAATGGCATTATTAAATTTATATTTTCTAATTCAAAAATAATTTTTTTCTATAATTGTAAAAAAAATTATCAAGTTTTCCTTTTCTTATAAATAAATTGAAAAATATAAATTTCACAAACTATTTTCGACTTTTTTTAAATTAATATCAAAAATTAGTTTTAAAATTTTAATTTAACATAAAATATTAAAATGTATAGTTTATAAATATAGTGATTTACAATCTAAATAGCTTAATTGAAATAGTCAATCATTTATCAGTTTTAAAATGATCTCTGATAATGAGCTAATTTAATATTAATTTCAATGAATCAAAACTTTTAATGTCAATTCGCATTAGAAACATATGTAATATTATTCATATATGACTTAACGGAGCATTACTTCCTGTTACATTATTATGATTGCACTTTAAATTTATAAAATTAATAATATCGAGAGTGAAATGTTCAATATCGAAAAGCGATAAGACTTTTTGATCGAATCTATGTGCACTTGAGTTGATCGAAGAAAATTAATTCAATAAGTCTTTATCTCGGTTTGAAAGGTGAGAATTATCCGTTGACATGGCCTCGCCAAAACTTTCTCAAATAATTTCTGTTAAGGTGTATCTGTAACTTCCTGAGGTGTGCGTTTAGCCTTCAACATGTTCATTATCTAAAGTGTTATTTTGAAAATTAAAACAAAACAGTCATCATTATTATACTTTTCGTCTTAAGTGACGGATTGCGTGAAACATCTTTCAATTTACCAATTCAAATCGAAACATAATGAATATTATTATATCCATTTTCTCCTTCAATTTCGTTGGAGTTGATTTAATAAAAATTACAGCTAAAATAATTACAGATCTTTTTAATAACTTTTGCAATCTAATTTCAGTCGATCCTCTAAAGTGAAATTGTTGTATTTTTGTAACTACACAAATTTGATGCCAGCTGCGAGCTGTTAATGATGTATTTAAGCCTGATATTTGTGCGCGAAAAGTGAAAAATTCTTTTCTGAAGGTTATTTTTCGTAAATTATGTGTTTCTGTAAAATATACACCCCAAGAGAAATGTAAAAACATTATTTAAGAGTAAAATATACGATGAAAAAATGTGATATTTTGATTTTTTTCATTTGAGTTCAAGTTAAAAGGTGAACGTTAATGAACACTATGCAACCTTATGTAACCCAACGACACACTTGCGTTGCATCCGTAAACCACATATGAAGTTTAATTAAACTCTTGTACTATATTTTGTGGTGTTTGCGCGAGACAACGCCTACTTATATTCACGTGGAATTCGGATTATCAGATAAAGCCGACGACGGTGTCCAACATTTCTCACGACTCGCGAATATGGCACAGATTTTCTCAACCTATCGTGACAAGGCAATGAATTATAAAAAGGCTGTGTTTTAGATCCTCGGCAATCTCTATCTCATCGCATGTTTACTTGTCTAGACCATAAGGTAGCAATATCTTAATATTACAAGCTCGGAACAGTGGGTGTACTTGTTTTGTGGGAGTGGTGTTGATAATTTATTTTGGAAATATTGTTTAAATTAATACTAGAACATATTTTTTTCGGTATCAACTTTGTTTGTTGCAAATATTGTGATAACACTTTTATGTAATCTACGACTCCAATCAGCTAGACAAGATTATTTTAATTTAACTGTTACGTGAATTTGGAAAAGATAGTTAACCACTTTTTTGTCGTCAACATTTTTTAATTTAATGTTTATTTCATTTCTTTGAGAAATTAACATTATTTCAGTTAATGATCCTAGATAAAGTTGTTATAACATATTATTACATTGCTTTATATTTACCTTTTATCTACTCGAAAAAAGTTTATGTGTAGAAAATCTCGAGTATCTCAATTTAATAATCCTTTCTTTGTTTTATATTGATTTTTGAGATTTCTTATCTTCAGACTTGTAACTGCTAGAACTGTTTTTTCTTTCATTAGCAATAGTAAGCACATTTTTATCGAGTAATAAATCATAAATAATGAAAGCATATCAATGCAACTTGATGATTATGTTTCATTATTATGCAAAATATAGACTTTACAGTAATCATTCAATTAACAATGATTTATCGATTAACAAATTACAGGAGCAATTTTTGTTTGTTTTTTGTTAAATCTATTTTTCTAATTATATTGCACATAAAGTAGCATTAATATCTACATAACATATTATTAGATTGAAATGAAATAAACATATCTACATCTTATTAAAAACTTCATTAAAATAGTTGGACGTTTACTTTATTTTTTGCAATTCTAAATATATCATCAATATTCTCGGTCATTTAACCATAATTCATAGGAGTCAAAGAAAGTTATTTCATTTCAAGTTCAAGAGCAACAAAAATCAAAAGCACGCAAGTGAGATGTCCCTTTTACATGATGAACGGTGCTCCATAATTTGATATACACAATTTATAATGTCGCCGCAATTAATGCGCTGATTGAAACTCAACAGACTTGCTTTGAAAAGTTGAAATTAAATTAGCACAGTTGACAACACCCCTTCTATTTTTTGTAAGTAAAACTAGTAGGTTTATCTTCCAAGAATATGAATTTTATGCATTGCAAACTGGTTGGTAATATGAAGCTCGAGTGTCCACACCTTTTCTTAAATGACTTTTTGAAGTGAGTCTCTCGCGCGAAAAGAGTCGTTAATGAGTGCTTTGCATGCGAGCAAGGTCTGCTGAAGAAGACGCGTTCAAACCAGGAAGACCATCTATGGATCGGCTATTCATGAAGATCGTTTTCACTCTTCCGATTTAGAAGATAAACGTGACTTGAAGAATGTCGTCAACTAGATTCTATACAGATAACAGACACCCATTTGACAAATAACTTTTTATCAACATTCAATTTTGCCGTATTTGTCAGCTGGAAGAAAAAGAAAACCAGTTAGAACAAAAACAGACGAGGATTCACTTAAGCGTAAGCTGTTTTAATTTTGCAATTTCGATTTTCAATCAAATTTCAATACTGCGGTACAGTAATGGGTTCAATCTTGCGATATTATTGCAGATTTCTTTCCGGAGAGTAATGCCTTGTAAATACAAGAATTGCACTGCGGAAAACTATTTCCGATGGTCTGCTCGAATGAACACGCGGTGAATCAGCAAACCAGTAATTTCAATCGGCCGCGTGCACTTTTATCATGCCGAGACAAACGTCGTCTGTGCAGCGTCTGTATGCTCGCAGTTAAGATTCCCCTATCTCTTTTCACAGTAAAACGCGATCTGAAATAACATATCAAGTTCGAATTCAAATTATTCTCAAACTCATTCATGTTTCCGAAAGTAAAAAAAATTGATTGGAAAGCTCTAAAACATTATTTCTCAAAAACTAAAACAAAAACTCCATGGAAAAAATGTATAACCATTCAGTTTTCTCAACCTTGAATGTGAAAAAAACCTCTTTCATCCTACGTGTTCGGGCACATAAACGTTAGTTCACCTATAAAGACGATAATATATGCCCTGCTCTTTGATTTGTGCAAATGCCATTTTGCATTCCTGAATCTCAATCATCTGGATTTAATTTGCCTATGGACAATGCTCCCACACTGGGCAGTAAAATTCCCCTGAAGAAGAAAAAAAATCTTACATAGCTTCTCTACTTGTAAAAGTACACTTGTTTGAGAAGAAAAAAAATTTATGCGTGTTCGTTGACAAAGCGACTTGTACCTGTTGATACAACATTAGAATTGCCGGAGTGGAATACTAAATGGATGATTTTTGCGTTCACGTCATTTTATTCTTATATTGACCATGCATTGAGACCGTCTAGACGCGGGGGCGTCTATATGGAATCTGAATAGAATTCATCGGCCAAGCGCAACGAGAATGTGCATTTGAATCGATCTCATTCCAAGTACAATTCCAGGCACAGAGCGTATAAGAAATCTTGCCAAATAACACGGCTTTCAAATTATAGACTCAACTCGGCAGCAAATTATATAGAGAAAAGTATGACAAATCGGTCCAAGAAATAAAAATGGAACTGATAAAGGAAGAAAATATAAGAAAGAGAACATAAGTTATGTTTTGAAAAAATCAATTAACAAATGATGTAAAATCTTTTTACACATTAAAAAGTGCTGTATCACGGCAAAAATTGTATAGTACGAACAGATTGACAAATGTCCTTGGGATGAATTCCTGGGAGATAATTCTTTTTTTGTCAATGTTTTTTTTCGACAAAAACATTCCATTGCACCTCCCATCACCATAAACTGGTTTCAGCTCACATACAAAACATTTGCGTACTATATAGTAAGACGATAAACCATATCACCGGACTGTATGTGTGAAACTGTTCTACATTAGAATACGAAAATGATACAAGATCGCAGGAAGAGCATAACTGACTTAACTAGTTGTTGATAAATTTTCAATATGCAGACAACATTGCACGTTGAGACAGTTGGAACCTGCAAAGACACATTTTTGTCGATAAATTGATAAGGGCTTATGAACATTAGAATAAAATGGGTAAAGGATGTCGATAGCCTTTGAAAGTGCACCTGATTATCTTGCGCTCTTATATACATACATAGTTGGCAATGAAATATGATCTCAACTAACACCTTACAAAAAAAGTTAATTTAATTAAAGTACTTGTAGGAAGATACATTTTAATGTGAAGAAGATAAATGAAGACTTTTATACATGAAATTACAAATATCTTCTTTTTTTCATTTGCTGAACTAGATTTGTACAACGAAAATATTTGGCACACCTATATTTCCGATAAAAACAACCCTGGTTACATGTTCCACTGGGAGTGCAAATCAAGATCGTTAATTTTTCTTCCAAGTTATTATAAAAATATGTATGAAAAATTAAAAGCCAACTGAAAATTATTTTACGGTGCCATAAATATGGATTATTTTTGTTTTCAATGTGTCTGAGAATGCAACTGAAAATGAAATGCAATAAGAGTATCATTTATATTTCTGCCGAAGAAGTCAAAAGGCCATGTGTACATATGTCTCATAAAAGAAAACATTGCATCACCTATAGACCTAAATCCTCCGCTAACTATAAAGCGAGCTTCATGAAGATCTTTGGCATATCTTTCTGTTGTCACGTTTATTCTCGTTGCGCACGCTAACATTTCGCATATTACGGTTGGTTAACGGTTGCTGCTGCCCCAAGCGCTTGGAGGGCCCACATTTCAAGCATACATACATCGTTACATTTACATGTCTTGTTATTTTTATAAGAGGAAAAGAAACATTTGTTTATAAAAATTACAGTCATTTATCATAGAAAAAGGATCGCAACAAATGCAAACATTTATTAAGTGCACTGAGATCAAGTTGTTTAGTAGTTCAATGTTATGAAGATACAACTTTTCGGCGAATAAAATAAATTTTGAAAAGTTTATCGAGTTTTTTTACATCATTAGAATAACCGATATCATTAATTATCTTTTACTAATGGAAAATCGTTTAAGTATCTTATAAAAAGAAGATACTGTTCCTATCTTAATATTACATTCTTATATATAGATACCATATTTGTTATTTCTAATGAAAACCAGCTTTTCTAGTTTTTCAGTTTAATGAACTATTTTATTATTATTATTTTATTTATTTATTTAATTTTTTTGCAAAATGTAATGTTTAAAAATGTGATGATTGAAAATAAATGTACATTTCCACTTCCTTTAGTTAATAAGGCAAACAAACTGATCATTTGATGCAGCTGAAATAAAACACTTCAACGATGCCTTTGTATGAATATGCATAAAACAAGGTCGTATGACAAGTTGTCATTGCACCAAACAAGCGTTTACTAAAGGGGCACATGAATAGTTACGTTCTCCCACAATTGTTTTACTCGTACTCAACTTTTTATACATGAAAAATAAAATTGCTAGATTGATTTTAATTGAATTTAATAAATGTATTTATGTTGGCAATGCAAATTAAATTAATTGAACTCAATTAGATGAAAAAAAATTATTTATTTAAACTATTATTTCTTCTATAGTATAGATTAGGTTTTTTAAAAATTATCTGTTAACAATTAACAAGTAGAATCCACAAACAAATTATGAAAAAGGCAAATTTATTACTTTCAGCTTAGATTCAGCTTTTTATTTTTAATAGTTCCTCTATAATAATCATTTTATCATATCAATTTTGTATAATGTAGGTGTGACTATAGAACATTTATAAAATATGTATACGTTTTGCTATAATAAAACTTCTTTTATAAAAAAGTTTTTCTGCATGTTAAAATATAAATTGAATTTTAATTATAACTTAAAATAAACTGAAAAGCAACTTAGTGATTTATTCGATTAAATTTATTTTGATAAAGGGATAAGTCTTTAAGATACCTACCTTCGCGTACATTGAAGCAAAATTCGAAGTTGTTTTTTATTCCACCACAATGAAGATATATACAAGAATATTTGGGTATGTGAAAGCTTTGTGCAACGTAGATGTCGCGCAGGCTCACAATTGACCAAAAATAACAACGAATTGATACTTCTAAACCCAAATTTATGAGTCGATATGTGACAATGGATGAAACATGGCTGCATTATTTTACACCGGAATCCAATCGACAGTCAGTCGAGTGAATTACACGTGATGACCTAACTCCAAAACGTGGAAAAACGCATAACCTTTTAAGGTTATGTCATCGGTATTTGGGATGCGCCTGGTATCATATTCATCGACTATCTTGAAAAAGGAATAACCATTAACAGTGACCATTACATAGCGTTACTGGAGCGTTTAAAGAACGAAATCGCGGAAAACGGCCCCATTTAAAAAAGAATAAAGTGCTGTGTCATCAGCACAATGCACCGTGCAACAAGTAAATGAAAACGATAGCAAAATTATACAGGGTGTGGAAAAAGTTTCGGGACATACAAATATCTCGAGAAATACGCATCGGATCGAGAAACGGAAAAATACGTATCAAATATTTTTTGAAAATTTATCCAATGATTTCAAACTCAACCCCCCACCCTGAAATACAAAAACTTGTAGGTGAAATTAATGTAATTTTTTCTGGGAAATCTGAATCTGCAATAAAAAATTGGGGTTCCCATTTAAGATTTTAAAGTTGGCCCCCATTCCACCCCCAGGGGGTGGGAGTGGGGGGTTGAGTTTCAAATCATTGGATGAATTTTCAAAAAATATTTGATACGTATTTTTCCGTTTCTCGATCCGATGCGTATTTCTCGAGATATTTGTATGTCCCGGAACTTTTTCCACACCCTATATGAATTGGGCTTCGAATTGCTTCTGCATCCATCGTATTCTCCAGATCTAGCCCCCAGCAAATTTTTATACTGAATAATTATACTATTTTTGTCTTCTTTATTTTTAAGCAAAAATCAATGTCTTTTGAAACATAAATCGCAATATCTCAGTCAATTTTCAACGAAATTGAAAATGTTTTATTTATTTTTACTCTAAAATTTTTGCCGATTTGAAATATCAACATAAAACATTAAATAAATAATGATTTGTTAAAAATACTTTAATGTTTACAAAAACCACGTTTTTTAACCTTCATATCAAAAAAGTGTGTTACAAATGTTATCGTACGAAATATTTTCAGTGACAAAGTTGTTTATTAAGGTTCAAAGAAGTTTTTTACACAATTTGAGCTTAACATAATAATATATAACAAAATTATGGCGATTTGTTTATACTGCGTGTCAAACATATTGAACCGCTGGAACGGGTTGTTACCTGTCAACGCGAGCGTGATTAAATTACAAAAAGGTGTATTTATCATGCTCTATAACGTGGTATTTTTTTAAATTCAATTTTGTTAACCTTTTTTTATATCAAAATGTAATAATGGACAATACTTTGACGGGTGTTCGAGCGCAAGTGCCCTTATTTGATCCAGGCTTTCAATTTTCGCATTTTATGTTAAAAAATTATACTGGTTTAAAAGAATATTATGATGAAAAAATAAAATTGTAGTTTAAAAATGTTATTATTTGTTGTCAATTTGTATGCGCCACTGTGGCACCACTTTTTTTCCCTGTGGTCGGAAAATAGAATAAAAACCGGGACTTTTCTCAACGCCAATGCCCCACAGTTGAAGCGCCGGCGGTGCGCATTAAGGAAATATCCGACACCACAATGGTGCCACAACTGGGTACGATGTTCATAGGGAAGTTAACTCACTAATATAAAAGCATACTAAAGATAAATTAAGAATTAAAAATAAACACTGTTTTATGTTGTAAAGAATACAAAATTACCCACAAAAATTAGTGTGGTAAAGCCAGTGAATGGCCAGTTTATCCAATAAATGTCCACATTGGAACAGTAAATGGCCAATCTATTATTTATATAAAAATTATTACATTTAAGTTGTTTAATTTTTCAATAAATGAAATTAAATTTCATTTGTCCATAAAAAATACTACAAATATTACATTAAACTTGCTTACAAAAAATATTGCAATTGGCAAAAATCCACATAGTCTAGAAACTTTTCACAAATCTCATACTCATATTAGTCATGTTAGAAATTGTTTATTAATTTTTATTGATTTAACCATCAAAATGTTTTAAAAAGTTTGTTGTTTTGGACTTGTTAGATGTCATTCGATTCAGATCTAATAGCAGAATATATAAAAATATTAATTAATATTATTTATTTATATATATTCTATATTTCAGCATTTATTTAACAAACTGACCATTCACTGGTTCATTATCCTATATAGATATTTAAAATTCAGTATAATTTGCAATGTTAACTCTAGAACAGCCATTGGAACAAAAATGTTCCAATTGTTTATATCATGATAAATTCTTATTAAATATGCGGTTTTTTGTTGTTTTTATGATAAAATAATATCAATAGAATTAAAATATACCATTTTAACTAATTGTTATTCCTTAAGTTATCTTTCTGATTGATTAAAATAAAAGTGGATTGAGTTCATTTTAGTTAATTTCGAGTCAAAATGCATTTAAAGTTTCAACACTACTATTAATTCTCAATTTTTTTATGTTTTCCTGATTGTCTTTTACTATTTAAATATGTTTAAATTGTAGATTAAATTAATATTTGAACTGGATTTAATTTACTTTATTAATATTAAAACAAACTTCATGAAAAAATAAAAATCTTTTCTCATGATAATGTGAACATTTCTCATATCAGATAATGCAGAATACTGCATATCAACTCCCGGTATATTTACAATCTGAGATGGCGACACGTATCGGATTCTTTAATAAAATTGAAAAAACTCAAAGAAACATATTAGAAAAATAAGCACATTTCATTCAAAAAACATTCGATGATTGTATTGCTTTCTACATGTTTGGGAACATTTTCAAAAATGCGATAAAATTTGTAATACAATTAATGTATTCAATCATCCGTTATTATAAAAACTGTTCTTCATATGAAGCACTTTTGTACAAAATGGGTTTTTAAAAAAAATTATCCTCTATATAAAAATCGCTTTACATTTTAATATCATTCAAATTTATTACACTAAAATTGTACATTTGTCTTAACATTTAAGAAACTTAACAAAGACAATTTTTATTGCCTATCGGAAAAATCAGATCTAAGCTTCTCGTCGTAACCTTTCCTCATATTTAGACCAAAGTTCATTTCTATAATCAACAAAATTTTTCAGTTTGCCTCCAGCAGACCAAAGTTTACTATTATTATCACCAACAACATTCAAATTGTCTCCAGCCTTTTGGAATATTTCATTTCCAACAACCACTAAATCCGCTCCATTAATAGTCGCACTTTTAACTCCTCGAGTCATTTGAATTAGACCGGGGTCAGAAAAAATGTTTGACTGGCACATGTGACCAACCACCACTTGCATAAAATTATCAGCAATCGTCAGAGATTGCTTGACATAATTTCCAATAGTTAAGGCACCCTCGCAAGACATTTCTGTCACTAAAAATACGCCACAGTTTTTGCTCTCCAAGATCCTGTGCAGTCCCTTGAGTGTTCCTGGCCCCGCGATACAGTGAACCGAAATCAGGTCCGCCCAATCAGCAATTTTATGAAATCCTGTCGAACACTGCATCGCCACCGTTTTTTCATCGTCGCTGAATTTACGATCTTCCATGAGCAAAAAGTCGTGTTTTCTTGCAATGTTTCTCAGAGTTTCGATGAAAGATTCGCTAAAATCTTGGACTGCGTCTGAGTGAATTTTGAATACTGCTATGTAAGGACCAGCAGAATCGGCGAGGTACAAAATATCAGAAGCTATAATCAGGTTTGCTGCTAGACACAGAGATGTTTTTTTGGTTTCCATCAATTCCAATAGTCTTTTAGTAATTTTGTTAGAAGCGAACTTGGCTCTTTCCTTAAAGGTCAGGTGAAGGCGATTTACTTCTGGACCTATTTAAAAAAAATTCAGTTAATCAAAATTTAAATTTGTATTATAAAATACTTTTATTTAATATCTTGTTTTCAATACTTACTTTTATTTATGTTTTACTTACGTAAAACTGTCGATGGCAGTTTAACAGGACACTTCTGTATATAGTCCTGAACAATTTCTACATTTTTCTTCGTGATCCTTCCAGCTTCGAGCAGAATATCAAGTAGGCTAGATATGGTGTAAATACTTTTCATGGTTATGCCTTCATCTCTCAAATTTGTCAAGGCACCCTGTTCCCTATCGAGGATCACAAGTGCATGGGTTACTTTTAGACCCTCCTTTTCCAAGTCCCTGGTAGTTTCCATAATGCTACTTCCACTGACTACGACATCTTCGATAATTAGAACATTGTCTCCTTCGTCAAATTCTCCCTCGATCATTTTTTTCGTTCCGTAAGGTTTGATTTCCTTTCTACGAAGCACCATAGGTATGTCGGTTTCTACAGAAATGCAAGTGGTTAATGGGATGGCCATATAAGGAACTCCACATACCCTTGAGGTTTCCACATCTCCAGCTATGGACCAGAGAGTTTGGGATATTTTTTTCTGAAATCAAATTAACAATTAAATTTATTCAAAATTCAAGTCTAAGTTTGATTTAGAATCAAATAAAATTGTAAAAAAAGTGTAATTGTAATAATTTCTTTTATTCCAAAATAAATATATTTACCAGTAGTTTTGGATGGGAAATTAAAATACGAAAGTCAAAGTAGACAGGTGTGTAAACATTGTCTTTTGTT
Organism: Idris sp. 1 HC-2018; assembly: GCA_022817325.1. Classification (NCBI taxonomy): domain Eukaryota; kingdom Metazoa; phylum Arthropoda; class Insecta; order Hymenoptera; family Scelionidae; genus Idris; species Idris sp. 1 HC-2018. The sequence continues at coordinate 3,742 of JABFPM010000763.1, read as the reverse complement.
ATAAAGTCACCAAACTGAATAACATTCAAGTCAAAGATGGTGACAGCAAATTCTTTAAGATCCATGTTGATAGTGAATTTTTTTTTATCCTAAACAGTGAATCCAAATCTTCTTGGTCTAATGTCAAAAAGAGAACTGAGAATATACCTTATGCATATCCTTTATATATAGCCCCTTGGTAAAAACTCCTCCCACTTAAATAGTATCTGTGTAAAAACAAAATTATAGAGAAACTACTATATCACACTCTCGCTTTTAATGGATTTTAAATTATTCAAAGATAATGACAATCCAAGATACCACAATATTTTATCGAATTTTCTGTTAATTTATTTTTTGAACAAAAGGTATTTTTTCAATTGTTTCATTATGTAAATTGTTTATCAATGCTCACATTTATTTGTGTTAATAAAAGAATAGAAATAACATTTATCCTCATTTGAATAAAATTTCAAGGAAATAAAGAAATTTACATTTAATCGTAGATATCAATTTTTATTTTGATCATCGAAAATATATTCTAATAAGTACAATTTACATAGAAAATTATCGTGCGGTAATTAAATTCACATTACAGTTTTGCTTTACATAATTTAATGTTTAAATGAGAGCAAACGTTTATTCTATATTTCCAATTTCTTTTTATTTGTTTTCTTAATATTTTCTAAAAATTCTTTGCCAGATAAAGAAAACTCTTCTTCACTGAATTATCTCATAAATTATGTAACATTGATAATCTGGAAGACAACAAATTAAATTATCAAAATTTAAAAGATATACTAAAATTTAAAAAATGTCTTGATATTCAAAATAATTTTTGAAAAGATAGTCGAAGATAAAATAGTACCTTTTTTTACATTTCGTTTTAATAACACGCAATCTTTAAAAACGGATTATTGTAAAAACAATTTTCAGCGCGATTGCCTCTGCGAACAGGCGAAAAGCAACTTATGAAATGTTGCTGATACAATATCAGCTTTGGAGTGACGGGTAATTCGAACATATAGAAGGAGTTAGGGGGATCAGAGTGGGGGCACTCGTGAACACAGACTTACGTGTAAGATAAATTATATCGCGGTTGGCAGTATTGAAGTCATTCTTGATCCATTCACCAGCACAATTTTTATTTTTAATAAATAAATTAATAGTTAAACACAATTTGTTTGAGTGCAAAAAAAGAGCATTACTTTTAAATTTGTTTAAGTTCCCCGAAAAAAATGACAGAAAAAGTTTACAACTTTGGTCCCGGACCTGGAAAATTGCCGGAAGAGGTAATGCAATAAATTAATATCTATTTAATTTAATTAACTGAAAGCGTTTTTAAGATATATAAAAAAACAACTTTGTAGTATTAAGATAAGATTAAGATAAATTGCTGTTTAAAACTTGTGATTACATAGTTTAAAATATTGAATTTTGAATTTATAAAACAAAAACCTTATAAGAATAAGAATATTTAAAAGTCTTATTTTTAAAATAAAAAAAGTCGTGATTTAAAATGTAAAGGGTTTACTGAAAAATAATTTGTTTTCATGCTCCTCGATTTAGAAAATTTTATTTTTTACTTTTTTCAATTTATTTTGTTTTTTGAGAAAGAGAATTTTGGAATATTATTCAGAGTAAAAAGTTGGAGCGAAATACTTGCAGGTCAAATGCGATCATTGAACTAACGAGACCTTGTGAAACTTGTTTTTTTGATTCAATTACTTATACATTTATTTTATTTGTAGGTTCTGAAACACGTCCAAAAAGAGCTACTGAATTATGGTGGCACTAAAATAAGTGTTATGGAACTTAGCCATCGATCAAGTGAATTCAAAAAAATTCTTGAAAATGCACAGGCCACTTTGAAAAATTTGCTGTAAGCGTTTCTTAACTTGTTTATTTTTCATTTTAACAAAAGCTCTTAAAATATTAATTTATTCCAGTAAGATTTATCAATATTTAAGTTCTTTAAGTGAAATTTTGGTAACATTATATCAAAATGTGTATGTATTTCACAACAACTTAGAGATAATCAAAATATATTGATAAATATATTTTCTATCTGTATTGTACACATTATCAAAAAATAATATAAAAATCTAATTACGAAAAGTTATTTAATATTAAAATCTTATTGTATTACTGTTAAAAATATCAAACTAAAATGAATAAATTATTCGGAAATTAATTTAAACTTTGAAAGTTAAAAATAGTTTATTTTAATAGTCCCTAATAAAAATTTCAGGAAATTCTAAAGTCATCTTCAGTGACCTTAACTTTGACTTATGTTTTAAGTTTAATGGTTACTTCAATATGCGCATAACTTTTCATAACTTTTTTAGAGTTAACAAAAGTAATCTTTTTAACATGTAACTTTCAACAAAGTGTTATTTTGATTTTAAATTAAATCGATTACATAATTACAAAAATGTTACAGCTTGTTGACAAATTTGACTGTGACCTACAAGATAATTATATAAAACTCATACACGATTTGAAACAAACAGTTTTATGCAATCAACTTTGGCTTACAAAATGTAGATAAAATTTTGCATTTCAAAACTGTTCTCTTAAATGAGTTTCAAAACAATTAAATATTTTTTTATATTTTTATAAATATACAAAAAAAACTTATTTTGTTCATTTTGTTGCAGCCAAATTCCTGACAACTACAAAATATTATTCATGACAGGAGGTGGAACTGGTTTGTTTGCTGCAGTGCCACTTAATTTAATAAACAAAACCGGATCCGCAGACTATATTATAACTGGTATATAATAATAATTTTTTATTTTCGGTGATATAAAGTTTATCATTATTATCTCCAATTTTGATTTGATGTTTAGGATCTTGGTCAGCAAAAGCAGCAAAGGAGGCCGAACGATACGGAAAAGTTAATCTCGTTCTTCCAAAAACGAATCAGTACACAAAAATTCCGCATCCAAAAACTTGGAATTTGAGCCCCGATGCTTCTTATGTTTATTACTGTGATAATGAAACCATTCATGGTAATTAATTGTTACAAAATAAATATTTTTAACAAATCATTTGTAATACGTAAAAAAATGTGATTTGCAAAAAGTAATTAATGTAAAAAAGATTAACACATTGTTGAGATAATTTTCTGACACTGATATATTACTTTATCAGGTACTACATGTATTTATTTCAATTAATTCAGTAATCTTTATCTTTTTATTATTTTACTGAGCTAAAAATAGTTTTTCTTAAAAGTAAAGTCACTCTATAAATTTTTTTCAGGTATTGAATTTAATTATGTTCCCGAAACAAATGGAATTCCTTTGGTTGCGGACATGTCGTCAAATATATTGACAAAACAAATTGATATTTCGAAGGTATTATTGATAATTATTATTTTAAAGTATTAATGATCTTTGTGTTTAAAAACTAACTTTAATTAAAATTGTGTTCATCAATTGAAACGTTTATTGTTAAAAGGGATATTTTCATGCTTTTGAGAAAAACGAAAAAAACTCTTAGCAATTCCTCTTACGTTTTTTTTAAACGTCATTACGTTAAATGATAATATAATTTCATTCATTATAATTTATTACAATTATCATACTCATCATAATAAGTCATAATAATTTATATTAGGTATCAGCTAATCGTATATAAAAACGAAAACTGTTGATACGTGAAATTATTACTTCTTTCAAATCAAATTTTATACTAAAAATTGCAAAAAATTTAAAGTCTACAAATTCTCATAGATTTATTTAACATTATTAATTTC
>JABFPM010000762.1:0-25160 GCA_022817325.1 Idris sp. 1 HC-2018 | reverse complement strand
CTTAGATGTCATCAAAACTATTCACAAGTTTTCAAATAGAAAGAAACAAAAGAAATACAAATTTTTCGTCATCAATTTTGTTATTTTGTACAAATAAAAACTCGGACGGGAAATGAAAGTACAAAAGAAAGCAAAAGTAAAGAAAATTTTCATTCACAAAGAATACATAAGTTTGCAACAATTCAGTGAAAAGCATTCTCATAGCGTTGTCATTTATTCTACGCAAACTTCTTTACCGTTTAGATCGAAGTTTTGGAACAATATTACCTTGGTCATGAATAATCTCATTTAAGTTTGCGCATTGCGACTCATTTTTCAAAAAGAAGAAGAAATAAAAAAAGTAGACTATGCTAATAAAAAGAAGAGAAATATGTTATATGTTCCACATGGGAACAAAAAAAATAGAATTTTTTATGTGTGAGCATGAAATAAGTATGTACCTTCGGCTGTCGCTTTGTTTTATCTCGTGGCGACGAGATTTCAGGGTCTGCATATTGTCTAATTTTTCTTGTTCGCCAAAACTGTTTTGCAGACAAAAAAAAAGTGAAACTGCGTATAAAGAAGAAAAATACATAGTAACTTTTATTTAAAAATGTAACATTTCTTTTAAAAACATTTTATTTCATGTCATCTTGCATCAATTTAAGTTACAGATATGTTTTATAAAGCTTCTTTGTTTGACAGCTCAAATTGTACATTATTTTATACTTTTCTCAAAACTTGAAATGTTATATTTGAAGTGGATTTATCTTATAGTATAATACATTGGAATAGATTTCAAAATTCATAAACATCAAATTGGCATTTATAAATTGTTTGAAATATATATTTATTTATTATATTTAAAAAACTTTTTTTTATCTGACAATTTTTAAATATATACATATGAAATGCCTTGAAAATGTGACGTGAAAATTGTAAAAGGTTATTGCAGTTCATCTTTCAAAATATACTCTTTAAAATCCGGAACTTTGTATGATATGCAATTTTTCAGCAATATTGGAAACAAGAAGAAAAATAAGAAAACAAGCTTTTGGTATTATTCCAACGAAAAACTACTCTCAATTGTAACACTCAAATTGAAAAGTATCGATACATGTTGCATGCAGAACACAATTTCCAAATCTGAAAAATATGTCATTTTTCAAGGATAAAATAAATGGAATTTTCAACTTAAAAATGATTCATAAAAGCCTATCGTCAATCAACGACAAAGTTTCATATTTTGCATAATATCTCGTCGCATCAACACTGTAATGTGTCTGGTAGTTACACGCGCAAACGTATTCAGAACCGTGTCACAAGTTTTGCAAAGGCCTCTCGTGGCTTATTTCTTATTAGATGATATCAGGGTGCGTTCCAAGCATAAAACGCAATTTAAAATAAACGCCCTAGAAAAAAAGAACGAAGGTGATGCTGAAGTTTACAAATGCATGATTCCAACTCGTATTTCATTTTTCAAAATAACTAACTTTTTTAACATTTAAAACGTTGATTAATGGTCCTCTTTTTTATTATACATTTTTAAGCCCAAATTATTTTTGTCAGATCAACGAAATTTTGCATAGGTTGTTCATTAATGACATTATTATAGATGAAATATGTGTATATATATATTAATTTACGTAGGCAATAACGTTAATGCTTTCTCGTGTTTCCAGTGGACAACATAATAAAGTGGAGCACACATAGTGTACCAGGCGAATTGATTAAAATATCGCTGTTAGATATGCGTATCATAGCAAGTTAAACAACACTCATGAAAATTAATTGATTTATAATGTCGAATAAAGTGAATCGAGTTAACTCGTCGGAGTGATTGTCTTTGTATACACACACATTTATGCGCACGTATTGTTATCGTAATGTCGGAATTATGTTTATAGCGTTCCGTTGCCGGAGTGAGCACGTAAAGTAGTTTATAAAGTTGTTATGCCGCTGCACCGGGGCATTATTTTATTCACGTAAAGGGAAGAAAACAAGCGGCTAAGTTAATTAACGTCATTTGTTCAAATAGATTTTTTCGTAAAAAAGACACTTTTATTTTTAAATAAAGAATAATTGAAAATCAATGGCAAGCAAAATTGTAATCCTCTTTTTTTCATAAAACATCGTTATTATCTTCACGGTAAAAGAGATAATTAAAACACATTTCTGCAAAAAGCTGTTAAACGTTATCCACAATCAATGATGAAAAATGTAAAATCGTATTTTTCAAAGAATAAGTATGCAAGTAATTTTCATTTTACTTTGTATCTTAATTTCAAAATTCATTTCTTGTAGACAAAATTATTTAAAATAATTCAAATAAAAAATGATTAATAATTCAATTTGATAATTTTAAAAGTGAATTTTTAATTTTTAATAAAGTTCTTCAGTTTTGTCATTTGGGAAATTTTAAAAAGTATTTTAATGAAACTAATTAATTAAGGAAAGAAGAACGAAATTATTGTACGTTTTTTCGGCCATTTTTACGTTATATTGTGCATCAAATTTGAGCACTTGCGGTAATACAGAGAAATACAATATTCATAACTTGGATTGCAAAGCCCGGGATTGTTTCGGAGTTTGCCTCTTGATTGACGTTGTAAGCTCATCTGTTTTGTGTTTTGGGATCAATAATTTCGGATAATTGCGACAAAATTGAGTGAATCTGCGCTGTTTATTTCATGTACCATTCAATAATAAAACAGCCCACGGATTTGTTGCTTTATTTTTCAGCAAAATTATTGCAGAGTACTATATATACATGTGTGCAGCCCGGATGAAATATTTAATTTTTATGTCCATCGATTTGCCGGAGATAAATGTGCTAAAGCAGAAGATGAAAGTGTAAATGTTAGATAAAAGAAACGAATGATTATTGCTCAACTATCAAGTTTTTAGCTCGACTTATTGCCCAGCCAGTAATCCTTTACATTATTTGATATGACTTACTGCAGTTGGAAACATTTTTCTCCCGGCAATATACTAGACAGCAACTTTTGTGACTTATGAGAAATTTAATTGTAGAAGTGAAATTGTATTTTTCAATCAAAATGCCTTATAGTTATTATGTAAATTAGAATTGAAAAATAATGGATTAATGTTTGTGTTTAATTTTATTATTTTATTATTATTTATTTTTATTTTAAGTCAGAAAATATTTGTATCAAAAAGTATTCAGAAGAAAATATAGTGATTTAAGTTTGTTTAAACAAATATAAAATCTGATAAATTGGATTTGATAATAAATTTCATTGTACAAACGATCAAAGAAATCAATTGAATGTTCTAATTTGCCTCGAATATAGGAAATTTAATGATAAAACGAATGACAAATATAAATAAGAGAAAATAACAAAATCAGTGGGCCTTTATTATCAAATAATGCAACTAACAAAAAGAAAAATAAATTATGTTATTAAATAAATGATGATGTATAATTATTTGTAATATATGCATGAGAAACATTATTTATTAAAGCAAATAAACAAACTGTTAAGTTTGAAGCAAAATTCAAAATTACGTAAACGAAAATTAACATGATTTAAAGAAAATTAAAGTTACAGCGTTTTGTATAAAAAAAATTAAAAAATAATGTGTACATTCATTTTTCAGATAATTAAATTAATAATAAATTTGTAATTATTTAATCAAAAAAATTAAAGTGGCATAAAATTCAATTAAACTAAAATAATTATCATGTTACGAAGGACATATAACTCGAAATTATCAGGGCAATAAAGTTATATTCAACGACAGAAAATGGCACTTTGAGATTGATCATAAAAAGCCCAGACCAAATCGTGTCATTTAATTAAACGTAAAGTTGAAAGTGTACCTCTTTTTTGTGCAACAACACCGTTTCTTGTTTTCTCCATTTTTTACTGCCTTGTGAAAATAACTACACCATGTCTTAGCAGAAATTTTCTAACCTTATCGTGTTGTTTTTTTTTCTTCTTAATTTTAATTAAAAAAAAGTGATGATAAGTCACCAAAATGCAATTATGCAATGTCACTGATTATTTCGAATTTCCGTATCGCCTTTCGAAACACGTGTTTTCGGGATAATTTATATCACACCATAAAATGTGGAATCGCAAGTTGAGCGAAATCCGATAATAGATTAACGATGCCTTTGCCAATTGTGTTTTATTTGCAAAATACTAAGTCAGTTATCGGCTTGGCAATAAATATCGTGATAAGCAAAACGTAAACTAATTAATTATATTTCTACTATAACTTGGGCAAAAATTTACAAAACATAATTTCGACCCAATTTAATAATGATTGATTGCATTAACATTTTGTGAAATTGAATAATAATTAAATTAAAATTATATAAATTAACTCTGTGTAATCATACCCTGGAAAACCAATTATTTTCACGAGAAAATGTATGAAATTAAAAGTTTGTTTAATTGTCTAATACAAAATTTTTTTATATCAAGTTTTGTGTCAAAACTAATTATTTTTCTCTCATTTTTAAATTAAAATTGATGCAATCATGTTTTTGAATTTATCAAATAACTATTTTTTGAATATAATACTGACGTTACCTAGCTTTAATTTCTACTGCGAAATATTATACATTTTAACAAATTAGTAAAAAAATAAAAGCAATAAATAAAATAAAAAATATGCGCATAATATATAAAGTTTACGAACGTAGTTTTCTTATTTGGGAAATAAAATTTGTGTCTGACCAAACGTTGACTCGTATCACTATTTTTTTTCCTAATAATCGTGTAATTTTAATGGTTCAATTTCATTGAAACAATAAACCTTTTTGTATGAGGTTTAGAACCCAAATTTGCTCGGCAATGGTTTGTGAAAGAAGTTGGGCGGGCATGAATTAGCTAGACTTGTTTTACAAGCCCGTCATAAAAGCTGAAATTGGTCCCTTAAGTGCTGTTCATAGTAAGACAAATGATGTCCATCATGCTGACAAATGACGCTGCCTGTGCTGATACTTTGATGGATAACCTTACATTAATTACCTATCGGAACACCTTAACCAAAGTTTATAAAGGCCAATTGCGTGTGCACAACTTTATTATGGCACAGCAGCCTTAATTAATTTTCAACGGCAAAACTTTCTGTGAAATAAATAAAAGAAAAGAAATGTTTACAATTAGCAGATGCAAAGCAACTTGAAATTAAGATATCAATTCCACGTTAATGAAAAAAAAGAAGAAGTCTGACCTATATAGGAAGAAAAAAAATTATTCCCCGTTAATGACAAATAAAGTTAATAGACAAATGGAACTGGTTCATTATGAATATTTAAAGTTTGAACAAGCCACTTGGTTATCCGTATAATGATATTTCGTTTGGAGTGCGCTCGAGATAAGCTCAATTGCTCTCTTTAAGGAGATGAACGAATTGAAGAGAGAAAAAGTTCAATGAGCTCAGAGGCAGAGCAATATCGATTTGACATCAGTCAACTGACCGTACCTTTTTTTGCAACTTATTGTTTCATTTTATTTAAATTTAAGAAACCACTTGAATTACTTAAAATCTTTTACTAAAATGACTATTTTTAGATGACGATTTTTATATTCTAATTTAGCATTTTTTAATGTATTATCTAAAAAATCTTTAATAAATGGTTCAAAAATGATACTGTCAAAATTGATTCATAATTTAATCAAATATTTTTCAAGTTTATACCTTTCGTTTCACAAAATTGAAATAACTTTTACAATTTAGAACTTGAAAAATTTAAATATTGTAAATATACATAAATTCTGTGTATATAATTTTTAAGGTCAAACACCTTAGCTTCTAAATTGGTTCACTCCGAATTTTGACAAACAGTGTATGAATACTTTAAGAACAATTGTACAATTTTTACCTTATAAAGGAACCTTAAAATTTTGTTTTGTGGAAAAATTGTTCTCTTCCTTCTCTATTTGTTGAACAAAAACATGTAACTGGCATTTAGTGTTTGCTCGCCGCTGTCAAGTGGACACTTAAAGAGTGACACTTGCTAATTTATAATCGTAACTCAGCGACAACTCGAGTGGTCTTATAAATAATGCAAATGCCAGGCGAGTGCTCAAGTGTGTCAGGGTTACGAAACTCCCAATCTAAGCGGCTATTCCGGCGTGACCCTTGCAGGGTCGTTAGCTCCGCTAATTGGGCCGGCATTTCGTTATTAGTGCGACCTCTCCACGCCCCCGTTTCACAGCCAAACAATTATAAACAAACGATCCCCTTCTTTATCTCATTGTACGAAAGAAGAAAAAAAAAGAATTTTTCTTTTTTCTAAAATTACCATCGTCAAATTTGAAATTGGCATCATTTTAGAATAAAATCGAAAATTCGAATTTAAGACTTATCACAAATTGCGAAAAAAAAGTAAACAACAATTTTCTCATATTTTGTTAACAATTTTTAAACAATGTTGTTAAAATTTAAAATAATAAAAGAACATTTATACTGTATTTTCACTTTCTTACAGTGTGTTTATACCAATCTTTTCTCAAGTTGCAATATGCAAAATGTTTGCACCAAAAAAAAAATTCATTTGCATTCTCGCGCGACTTATGAGAGTCCGGCGTTTATACGATTCTAAATCTACGAGGGCAATCAGATAATACTTCTTTTTGTGCACGAGAATTCCAAAAAATATTGCCAGTACAATGAACCAGAGCGCTTTTTGTGTTGCGTTGAATAATAAATTTCACTAAAGTATCGGTCGCCGCTTTTGTGCGACCTATATGTCGTGATTTCTTCGTTTTTGTACACAAAAATGTCGTGATATGAAGAAAGCAGAAAACAAACAAAAGAAAAAAAATGTAATAATTTATTTCAATCCCTTTATAATCGTTTAATTTCCCTTCACTTGTCACTTCATTTTAACATTTGATTTTTACCTTTCCTCGATGGTTCATCGAAAAGAAATAAAGATTTTTCGCTCACAAAGAGGGCGCTCGAGCAAAAAACGAAACGAATCCGCGCAGATTGGTTAAAGGGATTCCGGGATACTTTAAGGAGATACGTTTGTAATTTTTCATCCACCTGGAGGATTTATTCAAAACTCATGAATCGTGCTCGTTTGATTGACTACTCTGTTGAGAATGTGTCATGACTTTTAAAATGATTATTTTCTTTTTTTTAATTTGCATGCTGATAACTCTTTTCACGAGAGGGCAAAAATGCCTTAATATTAAAGTCAAAATGAATGGCAGCAATAAATGCCGCTTTGAGTGTAGCAATCAGCCCTCTCGAGAGAGTTACAACTGATCTCTTATCGCCGAGGCACTCGAGCTCCACTCGAACGCCGAAGCCACTTCACCTCTCAATTTTGTTGCATCCTTTCGGTGTCTCATTATTAGTTTTTTCCATTTTTTTTTCCAAAGCTGACACGAGCATCTTAAAAATATGCAGACTTTTGAGACGAAATTAAGGGTGCTCTTGTCAGCTTGCCTGAGGGTTTAGCGAACACACCTTTTATGTTGCGTTTTGATGTGATGCAAGGGGCAGGAGATACCAATATACATATGGTACGAGTCGTACCCGACCCACAGCGGAGAAGGATACGAAGGACGCGTCTCGAGGGTCAATCCAAACTCACCCTACGGAGTGGCCAGTCTCAATTTGACAAACATCAAAGAAAGTGATCAGGGATGGTACGAGTGCAAGGTCGTCTTCCTTAACAGATCGCCAAATAGCCATAAAAATGGAACGTGGTTTCACCTGGATGTTCATTGTGAGTTTCAACTTTTATTGCAAAGACTGTTCCGTTTGGTCAATTTCTTTAGAAAATTAGTACGATTTTGAAATTAAATTTTAAAATTGATTTTACTGTTTATTTTCTTAGTTTAGTAAAAACAGTTTTATGCATTTAGCAAAATAACTTGACATTTTGAGTTTAAATGTGATTGTACAATTTATTTTATGCAAGTAATAATTCAAAAAAGTCTTATACTTTTCAAAATAACTTGAAATTTTAAAAAGTGTTCAAATAATGTTTCTTAAATTAATTTTACTATTTATAATTAAATTACAAAAGAATCACTTATTTTTAAAACAAATTTTTTTAGTACAATAGACAGCAGTAACTTTTTTATGAATTTAGAGAATGCTTTTGAAGAAGATAAAAGCATTGGTAAGCCGAAACAAACAAAAACAACTCTTGTCTATCGTCTGTTAAAAATTACAAAAAGTCCAAAAAATAATCAACAATTAAATTAAAATGCCAAAGGTAATGTTTACAGTAACAAAAAAAAGAGAAATAAAAAGTGTTCTCTTGTGGATGGTTGTTAAATTTTTTTGCGCATCGCTTGATAAAAATATGTTTACCTCAAAAATGATATTTGCGACCATCGAGAGGAAACAAATAACTTTACAATCAAATTGAGTTAGAAGAAGATTTGATTAATCTGTAAATTCTACTGCCACACAAAAAATAATCAAACAAAAAAAAATGTTAAATCACAAAAATGTTTATAAAAATGTCAAAAATAATTTGAAAAAGCAACAAAACTTTTGATTGAAAAGTAAAATAAAAGCAATTTCCCTCTGAGCTCGCAATTAAATCACAAAACAAGCCAGGTAATACTTCCAGATTAGACCTAATTACAAGGCCAGTTTTATAAATAACAGACTTGTCTAATTCGTAATTTAATTTATAATGACACTCAAGTTGTTAAGGTCCCAACCGACTTATCGGAATTCTCTCGCAGAAACTACCTATAAAAGGATTTATAGTTTGATTTACTTTAAAAGTAATTGTAATAGAAACAAGCGCAAACAAATAAACTATTTTTGAAAATAAAGCATTACAAATCAAGTCTTTTTGTAATTAATTATACAATTAAAATGTACTACATTGGAGATCATTTAGTAATCCCAAAACTCGTGTACAAATAAATTTGGCTTAAAAGAGTGTCATATGTTATTCAAAATATTTAATAAAGTTCTACACTTTATTGGTAATTTAGTGAGAAATGCTTAATTATAATGATACGATAAAATTTATGAAATATCTGTAACTTTAATTTTATTTATATATTATTACTAGTTCATTGAGTTTGTTTCACACAAAATGCAAACGAATTTGAATAGCAAATTTTTTTAATTGCAATCAAAGTGTATGACAATTTTAATATCGTAGATAGAAATTAAATGAAAAGTGTGCCTTTTTTATGATTGATCAAACATTCTTTTACAATTAAAAGCCGGCGTTGACTTTGATCAAAACGCTTCGAATATAAATCACAAATGATCTTGTTAGAAACTAGTTACAAACAAATTCTTTGTAAAGTTAAATCACCTTAGACTTAAGAGTCTTAAGCTTTGAAAACATTTTTAACTTTTCTCATGCTTTGGCTAATCTCATTTTAAAAACTGAACTCGGACTTTTCGTAAGATGAATCTATTACAAGTTTTTATTGAAAATTTTTTGAATATATCTTTTGCAAAAAAAAAACAATACAAAATATAAAAATGAACATTTCTAGTCTAAAATGTTTATGACAAAAAGAGTTTTCATTGTTTTTGGTTTTTTTCAGCACCGCCGAGGTTTAGCATAACACCCGAGGAAATGATTTACGTTAATCTCGGCGATTCCATTATACTCAACTGCCAAGCGGAAGGTACACCAGAACCGGAAATCTTGTGGTACAAGGACGCAAACCCGGTTGAGCCATCGCCGACGATCGGGATATACAACCAAGGAACTGAGCTTCGCTTTTTGACCATTAAAAATGAGGACATTGGCGATTATACGTGCATCGCAAGAAACGGCGAAGGACAAATTAGTCACACTGCTCGTGTCATCATTGCTGGTAAAATATTCTATATTCAAGAATAGAAGACAAATTAATCATCTAAGATATGAGAAAAAAATGAACTATACAACAAATAAAAGTCATCCTTTTTTAAAGGAAATATATTCAGAAAGGAAATATAAAATTTTAGGGGACCCTAAAGTCCAAAATCAACTACCTTTTAAAAATTTGCTTATCATTTTAAAATATTAATGTTGCTTAATAGGAATTTTTTTAAATTCTAACTTTAAATGGAATTAATTTTTTTTAAAAACTAGCGACAATTTGTCAAAAATATATTTTTAAAGATTTCGGCAAAATCTCAAGTCGTAATATTACAAATTGTAGAAGTTTTATAGATTTATGGTAAACATCACATCTGTGTTGTCGACTTTAAAATCGTAAAAAAAATAAAATTGTTAACTTTTATTAAACTTTTTGAAATATTTAACTATATTCTGTAATTCAGAGGCAAAAACAGATAACTCTACTTTAATTGATTTCGAGAAATCGCCAGGAAAATTTCTTAAAATCGATTTGGGATTCCCAATTATCGTTAAGTTATACAGTTTTTATTATTTGAGAAGCATACTTTTTGTATTATTTTATTTTATATTTAAATTTATTATTCAAATTAAAAATTGAATTTTTCCATTTCTGATTATTAAACTTTCGATGAAATACATATTATTTTTCACGCCTCCTGCCCGAAAGTACCAACTTTTTGCTCCCGAAAGAGATCAAAGTAGCAGTCAGAAAGTATAGGTTTCGTGACCGGGGTGCAAAATGACAGCCCGAGTGTAGCGAGGGCAATCAGCAAACCGGTACATGAAAACAAAGATATGTTGTCAAAATAACATATAAATGCTAAATTTTGAGCGTTCTTAAATACTAATATGCAGAAATGCCAACATAAAGAATAAATATTACAAAATAAAACAATATTTTGAGCATCAAAATAGTGTATTTTAATCTTTTTAAAGTATTTTTTTTTGTTATACGGAGGGCTTATCTTAAGTATCAAAAAACAAAATATTAAATAACATATTCAGATAAGTGATTTTACAATGTCATCCTTCAAACATCCATTACGATTAAGTTTGTTCGTTGAAATATGTACAATATAAATTATTTCTATTGTATCATACCTGCCTTTATTCAACATGTAAAAAGAAATGTGAAAGGTTTTTTATATTTTGTTGCGAAAACTATTGCTTACTATTCTCAGCAGGTTGCACAATCATGTATGTCATAAAAAGTGCTTTCATTTCTGCTGCATAAATGAAACAGGACGACCATAGTTTATATATTATAATAATAATAGTAATTATGTCAAGGAAATGGCACATTAAACATTTCTATAAACTCAATTTGCTATCAAATCTCTAACAAAAACAAAAAAACATCCAATTTTCGAGTTAATATTTAAGTTCGTGTATTTCCAAAAAAAAAAAATAATAATAATAAATAAACCAATTTATATTACTTCAATTACGGGACACGTAACGTAATTGTAGTGAAGTTTGTCATCTTTGAATCTGAAAATCTAATCTCAATCTTGAAATTTCATCGTGTCGTCCACTTAAAGATTCGATTCGCGAAAGATGAAAATATTCGTCCTGTCAATTTGAATCGACATTCGCCCAAATGTATTATTTATGGAGGTCATATAGAAGCAAGTATTGGATAATAGGAAAGAGGAGAGGGGAGAGGGCACACCATCTTGGATTCATAAATTTTATGGACACCTTCTTCAGCAGCATCTCCTTCGATCCGCTCATAAAATTTACGTCTTCAGGCATTCACACTGCTGTGATAAAATTCACGTTAGGCAAAGTGGTTACAGTTCCATTCTCGTTTTTCAACTCCCTTTAGAGATTGGGTTCCAAGCCAATTAAGAATCGCGAGGCTAACGGGGGATAATTCATCTTACGTTTTTTCTCCCCTTAGGTTTCTTAAATTTTGTATAATTCATCATTAAAAAATATATATATAACTTGTGCAGTTGAAATTAAAATAGTTCTTTTTTACTGTAGTGCAAGAATAATTATTTTTAAAATTGGTCAAAACGCAATCTTTATTGTCAATAAACAATCATTTTTACAGTGTACTTGTTTATTTTAGGTACATTGATGGAATTTGTTTAAAGTTGATTATTTGCTCTGGATGATTGATCTTTATTTCATGAAACATAAATCAACGATTCTTTGATTTCTGCAAAGTGTCACGTGTACTTGCTATCATTACTCAACGTTCAGCTGCGAGGCCTTACATCCCCAGACTATGCTGTTCCGGGGTTACGTAATGCCTCGGAATATCATTACCCTCGTTTCTCAAGATCTTGCTGCTGCATCCCTCAACCTTTCAAACGGCAGTTGCACTTTATGCGTCTATGCACTCTCATGCTTTAGAGTTGAGCGCACTTCAAAAGCGACGTGCCCTTTCGACATAAGGCAATGCGAGACACGAAACTGCGCGAATTAAATACATGTATTTGCGCTTGTTGTCTTGTCATTAATCATCAAAGGTGCAGTGTTTTTAATTTATTATTATTAATTTTTTACTTTCATTGGAATGTTAAGAATTTTGGATAAAATTTTATAAATTTAAAGGAAATATAGAGTAAAAAGTAGCTGTTTATTTTTATATGTACAAAAATATTTTATAAATAAAAAATACCGAATGAAAAATGTTGAAGCATGCATCAAATGAAATACTAAAAGCAGAAGATATAATTAAGAATTAAATGAATCTGGCTTAGAATGACACTTGACCAACATAAAATTATGCCAAGATAACCATTTGTTATGTCAAAGTTGTGTGAATAGGGAAACATTTATATTGAATTAGTTTTGATATTTTTATCTGCAAGGGAATTAAATTATTTAATTTTTTGTAGTCTTTGCAAAGTTAGCAAATTATTTAATGTTTTAACGCATATAAATTAGTTTCTGCTTGATAATAGTTATTTAAAAATTATTTATAACTTTTGTTTTATAACTTTAATATAATTCTATAAAATGTTATTAGTAACTTTTTGTGCTCTGTCCAATTAATTACAGAATATATTTTCTCTTATGATAAATTATATTTTATTTATAAACTCTCAATTTAAACTTTATTAAATAAAAAATCAACTAAATATAAAAAAAATTTGTTTTATAAAAATCTAATTATAAAAACTGCAGGTCAAATACATTTTCATGAGTTTCGATGCATTCATTGAAATTGTAGATATTCATTTTAATAATTTCATATCGAAATATATATTTGTAAAATAATCATTTAAATTTTATGAAAATATAATTATCTCCTCCGTTTTACTTTAATGTTCTTATCTCTAAAAAATAATTTAAACATGAAAAAAATCGCATCTTATTTATTGGCTACTTTAATTAACGCAGCCTTAGAATTTATATTAACATTATTAATTATTTTTCACTTTGATAACTAGTATTCTTTTTGCAACATTTTCTCATAGATAAAGTTAAAAAGGTTGAATCTCCTTTTAAATGGTCACAAACATGACTTTGATTTCATCTCATAAACTTTCAAACACGTAGTAATGTGATTCTTTGATCTCTTTGTACAGATAATATTTTCTCCAAGATTAATAAATTCTTGGCAATTTTTTTCTCTCAACATTTTTTTCTTTCTTTTTGTTATCTTCTTGCAGAATAAAATCCATCAAAAGCCTGAAATAATGCTTGGAATTGTAGTTAATCTTTGAAGCAAACATATTTTTAAATTTATTTTTGTCAAAAAGACGTGTTTTTTAGGTTGTCTGTATATGATTTACCAATCAATTTTGTTATTATAGTATACATAAAGCGATTTTCGTAAAGTAGAGTTAAAAACTAAGGTCCAAGCTTTTATAAATTTGTGTCCTGCCATATAAATAAAGCCTTTCCTAATCACGCTTTGCGTCACTCGCGGCGAGAAGTGCGCATCCCGCGAATTAATTTAAAAATTTTGTAGCTTTAGAAAATGGAATGCCGTTGAAAGAATGACATGGCGTGTCGAGTAAATAGGTCGTTCGTTCAACAACTTTTTATTCAGTTGAAGTGTTAGAGCTGATGCATTAGACTTTTGCTTTTATAAACTGTAGGAATTCTAAACCAACAAGAACATAAAAAGTAGAGTATGGCAAAAAGTTTTAATGAAAGCTTTAAAGCATGTAATTTATGGTTCTTTTGATAAAAGCACCTTTACGTCATCAGCATAACTTTTGAGCAAATTTTTAGATTGTAATAAACTTTACACTGCAAACAACGGCCAATCAATCGAAACTGATTAGTTCTAGTTGATTAAATTTTGCTTGTAAAACATGTTCCAGTTATTTTATTTTTTTTGTCCTCTAAAATTTGCCTTGTTAATTTTCATTCTGAGCTTTTTCTTTTTTTTTTTGTTTTATTTAAATTACATGACACGTTTTAATTACAATCATATGAAATTATAAATGTGCAGTACGACCTAATTTTTGCTTTTACAACCACTGTGCTATCTTTTTTCGATTCATTGTAGTGAAGTTTAATGAGAATCAAGTGAAATTTATACAATTTGAATAAGATATAAAAAGTTGCTGTGTGCATTTTAAAATGGAATTCAAATTTATATATATATATTCAGGTTATACTATTTCAAACAGCAAAAAAGTTTATTTCTGCTCAGCATAAAAAAAATTAATGTTAAATTTATGATGAAAAAGGTTTTTGATATTAAATTGATATTAAAAGAAAAAACAATCTAAAAATAATTTTTGTTGAAGTAAAAATTATTTCTGGACAAAATAATACAAGCACCAATTATAAATTCACAATCAATTTCCAGGTTATTGCTTGTTCCAGCATATATCCAATTTGATAACAAAATTGTCAAGAACAGTTGACGTCGTTTAGTAGGCGCCCATTTGTGAGACAATTTTATCTGCATTTATGCACAACATCAAGTGTCAAGATAGGGGCTGCTCAATTGCAGCGTACAAGATTTCAAGTTTTCATTTCATTCAACATATTGACATTTCGTACAAACTTATAGATCTGATAGCCACGAGATTCCCTTCATGTACCCTTATTTATTCAGCTCACATCAGATTGGCATACTCCAGCTCATTTAGTCGTTCTAAGCACGATCAAATCTGATACGATTTTATTGGATAGTAAAATTCCAGTCCCTTACTTGGTTTTATGACAAAAATTTTATCCTAAAAATAGGTTTTCCTTAACAATACTTTATAATAAAATTCAATTTCAAATTAATTGGTAGCAAAAAAGTGCTCTTAAAAAGTAATAATAAAAAAGAGAGCAAAATAAAAAGAAATAATAAAACATAAAAATTAAGAAAAAAATGCTTAAAAAAGATAAAAATAAAAAAAGCTGAGTGTAACTGTGAAAATTGCGAAACTGTGTAATCCTGAAATTTGATTCGTCTAATCATTTCATTTTGTTCGTGCATTTCTATTTGAAATCACATGCTCTAGGGGCTTTAGACACTTTAATTGAGTTGTCGGCGAGAGTTAAATTGATCAATTATGCTTAGGTGGTGCGGTAATTAAGGTTCCACCGACGAACCAGACCAAGCTTGAGGGTGAAAAGGTCCAGTTTTCATGCGAGGCAAAGGCTCTTCCGGGAAATGTGACGGTGCGGTGGTTTCGTGAAGGCGCCCTGGTCACCGAAGTCTCGGCTTTGGATACGCGAGCCTCTATCAAAATGGACGGCAGCCTAGTAATCAACCCTGTCAGCTCCGATGATTCTGGACAGTACCTTTGCGAAGTTACCAATGGAATTGGAGAGCCCCAAACCGCCAGCGCCTATTTAAATGTAGAATGTAAGTTGCTTATTCAACATTTATTTATTAATAACTGAAAAGCAATTTTTAGCTTCAGAATTCTTTATTCTGTACCATAAAAGTCTTAAAAGTATCAAAAAAAGTATGAGAAATTAAAATAAGTTTCAAAACTATCCAAAAAAGTTGCAAAATTTAACAAAAATCTCAAAATAAATTCACAACTTGAAACAAATTTAAACATATCTTGATACAATGAACAATTTTTCTAAAGTACTCAAAAAAGTATCAAAAACTAAAATGTTTCAAAAATATTTGAAAAATATGATTAAAAAAAAGTTACATTTTATTTCAAAAACAATGTCTGTACTTTTGATGTTGTTATTCATCACTCAAAACTGATTATATGAAATTTGCAAATTTAAATGTTAATCTTGAATTGTGACTTATCAAAGTGTCAGAAACTAATCAGAAATTTTGGTCAGCCCTTGATTAAATTTCGATCAGTGCTTCTACTCTTTGAAGTGTTGGATCAGAAGTTAATTAGAAATCCTTGTCAACATCCTGACAGAAATAGTTTTCCTATACTCTGCTTTATTTTCCATTCAATTTTTCAATTTCAACAACCATCAAACTAAAATCTTACCTTCTACCAAAAACCTAACTAAATATCAACTTAAAATTCTAATTAACTATTTTATTATAAATAATTATAATCAGCGAATGTTAATTTCTCAAATGTTATTAACCATCAGTTATACGGATTTAGAAATGTTGTTTCAATTTGTGCAGATCCAGCAAAGGTCACGTATACACCGACCATTCAGTACTTAGCATTCCGATTGGCTGGCGTGGTTCAATGCTACATTAAAGCCAATCCACCGCTGCAGTACGTGACTTGGACGAAGGACAAACGGCTGTTGGAACCTTATCAGACCAAGGATATTGTTATTATGAACAATGGTTCGCTGCTCTTCACCAAAGTCAACGAGAACCATCAGGGCATGTACACGTGCACGCCTTACAACGCGCACGGCACGCAGGGCAGTTCTGGTCAGATGGAGGTGCTGGTACGAAATCCGCCGGTCTTCACACTCGAACCGGAACCGATGTATCAGCGGAAAGTCGGCGAGACTGTCGAAATGCACTGCAACGCCCAAGAAGCCGAGGGCACTCAGAAACCCACCATCCAGTGGCAGAGGGTACAATCAAAGTGTTCTTTTATTACAACATTTTGATTTACATTTGTTAATAAATAATATCGAGTGTTTAGTTGAATAATATACTGATTTTTTATTTGCACTTACTACACGATAAACGAAGCGTTGTAATATTGATTTACTGGCTTCGACTGTTTGAATTTAAATACTTTATAAATTAAAATGTTTGGTTTCAAAGTTGGACGCAGTTCATTACAATTTGTTTGTCGGTAATTATTAACATTTCGTTGAATTCTATTTAATCATTATCTTTTTTTGCTCAAAATTTACACACGCATTTGTAATTTAAATTGAAAATCAGTGAAAACTTGGAAATAAATATTCAGTCGAAATGATTATTTATATTACCCTCGACCAAGTTTTTCCAGCAGTTTACCGAACGGTTGATTGCTTTAAATTATTATTTTTAATTATCCTTGTTGGTTTATCATTATAAATTGTAATTATAATTAACGCTAGAATAATTTTTATTGAAAGATTTATACAAGTTTAACAAATTTTGTGACAATCGTTTTTTTAATTTAATTTGAATATTTTTCATTACTTATTAATTGTCAATTAGATTTTTATCATTTATTTTAACTAAGAAATATTAATGATGTTTTGCTAGAAAGCTTCTCAACCCTTTTCTAAATTGTTGTTCAATTAAATTTTAATAATGAACTACGACAAACATCTTATAAATTAACAAAAAGTTTCGTTACAATTATGAGAAACACGAAAAACCATTAAAAAGGACATCTGTACATTAAAAATAAATTGCATTGAAAAACAAATCTAAAATTTATAACCGCAAATTAGTATGGTGTTGACGTCAATTAAGTTTGTTGATCGTTTTATCATAGGTTTTAGAAAGTTTTTCGGTGTCCGTTAAGTTGTTAAAAGGTTTTGTACTTTTTGTAATTTTTCGAGTAAAAAATGTGTCTATTTAAAAATTATAATACTCTTTACTTAAAACTAGCAAGGGAACACACTTGTCAAACAGAATGTTTTATATTCCACGATCTGAACGTATTACCAGAATATTAAATAAATCATTTAATTATAAATAATTAAATAATTTTTTAACACTAAAATACAATTTTGTCTGTACCCCCTTAAAATACTAAAACAACAAATTTGTCCTAATTCTAATTTCTGTGGCTTCCGGTAATAACCAGGTATATGACGTTTCCGGAAAAATTGAGATATTTAAAAAAAATGTAGCGTTGATTGAGTACTTTCAGATGCAATAATAATTCAGATCAATTTTCAAGTAAATATTTCACAATAAATGTTAAAAATATTACTAAAAAGAGAAAAAATAGTAATAACCAGGTATGCCCTATACCTGCAATAAAAATATAAACTTAATTTTGTATGGTTTAATTGATTTAATAAAATTTGTTTCATTAGGTTTCATCAAGATCTAGGTAAATGCAGACTTAAAATGATTAAAAAAAATTATTTTGTTAATTTAAAAGATAAAATTAAATTTAAAAACTTAAAATGCTGTTTTCACAGTTTTATTAACATGTTTTTTAGCTGGAACCCACAGATTTGATCTAGACATGGAACAAAATTTTAATTCTTCCAAAGTTGTTAATATTCTGAAATTTTAAATGTATAGTTATACAATCAAAAATCATTAAAAAGTTATTACACACAAATGTATTCCTTTTATTAAATTTACATTCTAAAAGTGAAAAAAGGTTACTAATTGCTTAAATACTAATTATAATACCCGATTATTAGGTTTGGGGTAATTAGAGCTTATTGACACTCCAACAAAGTGTCTCACCTGACACATTAATTTGAGTGAACTAATATCTATTTAATTAATGAAATTACAGAAAGACGGCTCTGTGGTGCAGCATAATCGCGCAAAGACCACAGCAGGCAACCTCACCATCGATGTTCTCAGGCGCGAAGATTTTGGCTTTTATCAATGCGTTGCGTCCAACGAAGTGGCGACCATCACTTCACCGACTCAGCTGATAGTCGAGGGCACTCAACCGCACGCTCCATACAACGTCAGCGGCACCGGCACCGAGTTCGCTGTAACACTCACGTGGTTACCCGGATACTCCGGTGGTCCTGATTACAAGCAGGATTATACTATATGGTACGAGCACAATTAACCCGTTAATGGTATTACGCCAGAACTAAGCTTTTAATGAGCAAACGCACGTACAAATAATAAAGGAAAGGACAAATATATGCAGAGAAAGCTAAAGAGTAGTCTGGCTGTAATCTGTTTTGTAAAACTGCATTACCTTTCTGGAGAAACAAAGTGTTTTAAAATATTTAAGCCGATTAAGTGCAAAGTTGAGAATACAACAAAAAAAGTCTTTAATAAAATTTCTTTTGTATAAATTGAAAAAAGACAAATGAAATAAAAGCATATCCAATTAAAGTTGCACGTAAAATTCCATTTGAGAAATGATATTAAAGTAGAAAATCTAAGTAGACGAGGACAGAAAGTTCTTGCTTTAAATATGCCATTTTTTACTATAAATTTGTGTTAAAGTTAATTTTTCTTACACAGGATAAATTTATGTATTATATTTTAATTATTCAAAAAAACACTATTAAAATTACAATAAGATAACATTTTTATTACTAATATATGTTCTTTAACAAAGTAAAGGCATATTTTTAAGGAATTTATAATTGTTGACTTCTTAAATAATTTCTTATTATTTATTGATATATGTTTTTTTTAATTTTCCTGTGGATAATCCAATTTATATTTGTTAACGAACATATATAAGTAATAAAAATTTAGTTTAAAACAATATAAAAAAATCTTTACAATTAAAAACGATTTGAAAAATTACTAATTTTTTAGCAAGTCATAAGTTTGTTATTTAACAATTTAAATTTTTTTTTCAATAATCAAAATATAAGACACATTTTTTACAGAACGTAAAATATCAACTTCAATTTTCTACCATAATTTCTGTTTCATCAGTATTTGCATTTTATGAAGCAGCAGAAAAATTTGGCATTACAAATTTGTTTGTTAAATAATTTGTGTTTTATTAAATATTGTAAATATATTGAATTGTTTTTCAGCGAGCTAATTTGCATTGTACTTGTAAAACAATTGACATTTTGAAAGTTGGTTTCAATTTTATTGTTATTTCAGGTACAGAGAATCCAGCACTTCAGAATGGACAACAATTCCTGTTACGCCTTCCGGGAGTACGACAGTGACGATAAACCGGTTATCACCTGGCACCTTGTATGAGTTTCAGGTTGTTGGCAAAAACGCCCTGGGTGATGAGATGCTGAGTAAAGTGATAACTGTCAGAACGCAGGGTAAGAAAATAACACATTCAAAGCGTGAAATAAGATAAACGCGTTAGAAGATAAAAGTAACATTGACACAAGAGTGTAAATGGAAACATTTTTCACAACATAAAAATGCACGCTTATTTGATTATATTTAAATACAATTTGCAGAGTAGCTTTTACAGAACTTTTTGTGCGATTTTTTTTAATTTAAAAAAATTGTCTTATTTTATTTTTTTTAATATTTTATTTAAGTTTCCATTTATGTTTGTGTTAAAAATTATAGTTAAGGATTTTGCATTTTTAACTGTCTGCCATTTTAACTTGCTAACAGTCATCATTTTGCTTACTAACAAATAATTAACTTTTTTTCTTGCAACTCTGTCAGACGTGGGATTGGCGCGTTCTTCGGGTGTGACACCTTCTTCGAGTGCGGGGGATCAGGCCGCAGCGTCTGACCAAAGTGGTAAGAATCCCTAAAAGATTTGAGGTTTTTTTTGTTTTAAAAAAATAATTATTGTCACAAAATTACAAAATTGAATGTATGCAACTGGACGAATGACGGATTTTCCATTTCTGGAGGAACAATTGTCTTTGGCCAAAATTTAAACGAAATGTAATTTTCGTTCGACCTAAAATATACGTTTCAATGAAAATTCATATTCCAGGTTTTCATATAAAAAAATATAAAAAATAACCGATCTAGAGCCATGGAAAGGCAGATTAGTTAAAAATGTATGCCTCAATATAAATATTCAACATTTGGTGAATACAACTCAAAAACCAAAAGTTGATGCCCAAAAGATTTGCAAGAAGAAGTCGTACAGAAGAGTTCATCGTAATCCCTTTTTTCATTTCATTTTTCGCATCATTAAATCCCACTTTCATGCATGTTTCACTGGCAACTGACTCATGAAAAGACCAACTTCATTATTTCTCGTTTACCTGCTAATAAAAGAAAAAAACTAACCATAGGGAGAAAAGCTTATTCAAAAGAGAGCAAAATCATTAGCTCAGGTCTTTATAATTTTACTGTTTTCTCTTATTTCAGACATTCTAGATTATAGTTCTTATGTTTTTCCGACTGATTCCACTGGAAACACGGTATTCCCATCCATAAATAGGCTCAAAGGTATAACAATTTATATTATTAAAAAAAGTTCCTTTTTGACATATCAGGAAATGTTCTATATAAGCCTAAAAATTGCAATATACGTTTTTGAAAATAATTTTCTAATTTTTTCATAATTTTTTGTCACCCTATTTACAAATAATTTTAATAATAAAACTGTTATCCTTAAATGCAAATTCAGTTGAACGTTATTTTACAGTATATGTCATGGTTTGGAGATTATGTTCAAAGTGAATAGCAGAGAAAATGCAAAAATATACACATTTAAGTTGAACAAATTTATTTGATATATTTTGAAATTATTTCGACAACTTTTTAAGAACAATTGGCTTAAAATATTAAAATACAAAATTAATTCATTATTTTCTTTTTTTAAACAGCTGGCATCCTTTAAGAAAAATAAAATTATGTTTTTTCTTACTTAATACTGTAAACTGATTAGTATGATACAAAAAAAATAAAGAGACCATTTTATCATTTTCATCTTCACATTTGAAAATAAATCTCTGTATATATTAATTCCAACAAACGTAGTGTGTCCAATTTATCTGGCCAGCAGCAAGTTTCTCGTTTATAAATTGCAGGTCTTATCAAATCGTTGTCATTACAGTAACAATTTCCGCAAAAATTGTTCAACGCTTCGAGCCATTTCTCTTGGAAAACAAAATTACAGACCCTGTGCTGTTGATCTTGTATTATTACAAAAACAATGATTTTTTTTCATTACTTGTAATATGCTGAAATTGCATATTTTTTATTGTAACAAAATTATACATTTGTAATGACTCTTTAGACTAATTAAAAAGTTATTATTTATATTTAATCATTATTATTTGATCGGACAGAATCTTCGCCAAATTTTAGTTGGCTTCAAAAATTTTGTCATTTCAAATCTTATCAACAAACCTATATTCAGAATTATTATTTTGTTGTCTTTCAGCAAACATCAAAAAATCAAACTTGATTTGATAAGAACGATCGGTTTATTTTACAATTTTCAAGTTTGCTTTATTTAAAAGTTACATTTGTTTGATTTCTTTTTCATTGAACAAAAAAATTATTACTAAATAAAATCCTCTAAGTGCAAGTCTGAAGAGACAAATTTTCCACGAAATCCGAATACATTTTTTTGTCTTTTCTAAAATAGTATCACAATGGTTTAAAAAATATAACACGCCAACTTTGATCATAAATGTTTGTTTTTCGTTATTACAAAAATAACTTTACACCGTGGACACAGGCGAATCGTTGTGTCGATTGTAAAACCGTTTTATGGATGTTGTTGTGTTTCAACGTATGCCGTATTGACTAATACGAACAATTTCTGCAGTACTTTTATGTTTGCACGAACATTCCGGGCGGTTCTATTTGAACACTTTTTGCTTGGTTTATTGGTCTCCGTGGCATTCAACGCTTCATGTCGTCGCTAATATTGATAACGAAATTCCGCCTTTCATTTTATTGAAACTCAACGATCAGTTTAGCTTTAATTTCCAAATGTGTGTTCATATTCAAACGAACACTTTTAATTATCGCGATTAAATTTTCTGTCATTTTAAGATGATCAATTAGAATTTTCAAAATTTGAAACACACAACTTTGTGGCAAATTTAAATTAAACTCTAGCAAAATTACGTACAATATTTTAGAAGCAACTAAATTATTATTATTTTTTTATTAATTCTATGAAAATTGGCTAATAAATAATTAGAAAACATTTTCAGTTCTGCATATTTTATTTAGTATAACATTGTTTTGTAAAAGGTTTTTATTTGGTGAGGTCCTTCGAAAATGTTTTTTATTGGTTGATAATTATTGAGTAAACAGAAAACCATAAGAAAATAGTTACTTTTTATGTAAAAAGTTTTATAGAAAAAAGAATCTAAAAATTTAAACCATGTAAATTACATAAGTGTTTTAAAAAATTGTATTTTGCGGCTACTTGATTTTGAGTTCTGTAATTAATAGTTTATTTTTATTTGACAGGTCCTAAGCCAGGTCCTCCACGGAATCTAACAGTTACAGAAAAAAGCAACGGTTTTCTTATTACCTGGCAACAACCGGCAGAAAGGAGCCATTTAATTCAGTACTACACTATCAAGTACAAAACCGACGGACCTTGGAAAACGCTCAACAAGGGACAAATCCGACCCGAAGATACCAGCTATTTGGGTAAATTTAGTTTAATTTCAACTTCTCAGAGACAAATCTATTGCATTTAATTTACAGCATTAAAATTAAAATCAAGGATTACGTATGTATGCGAATTTGCTAATATATCTCTCAAAGGATTATAACAAATAATAATAATAATTTACATAATTCTTAATTAAAATATATCTAAGTTAAAGAATTTAAGAAATTGTATTTTACTTTAAACATTTTTTATTGATTTATACATTTAAAGAGATCTTAAATTCCAGGATTGAATATCTTTTAAAATAAAATTAACAAATTGTCTTAATATTTTAAGATATTATAATAAAGGTAAATATAAAAAAATAATCGACTTTAAGAAAACATCAAAATAACCCAAT
The DNA here is from genome assembly GCA_022817325.1 of Idris sp. 1 HC-2018. Lineage (NCBI taxonomy): Eukaryota > Metazoa > Arthropoda > Insecta > Hymenoptera > Scelionidae > Idris > Idris sp. 1 HC-2018. The sequence goes on along the minus strand of JABFPM010000762.1, from coordinate 1,450 downwards.
CTTTAATCCTACACAGTTTTACTGTAACTCGTAAATTTGTACTAAACAAAAAATTGTAAAAAAGCATAAAATTACACAAAAAAATATGTCGAAAAAAAATTAAAATCGTTTTTTTTGAGATTCACTTTTTGTGAACATCTCAGCATACAAATTTAAAAGTAAAACAATACAAATTAAATTATTCAAGATTTAAAAAAAAGTGTATGGTAACCACACTGAAAAAAACTAATTACATCAAATGTTTAAAAATATTGCAAATAAATAAACTATGTTAAAAGATACTTGATTTTGGATTTAGAAATTGTTATTGCATTTTCAATTACAATGTTCTAATTGATGGTCTAATTTTCAGTGAAAAATCTGGTCGGCGGTAGGACCTATTATTTCCAAGTGTTCGCAAATTCGGCGACAAATTATGGCGCTAGTGACCAAGTGAAGTTTCCAGTGCCAGCTCGAGTCAAGCACAAGGCCATAACCGCCGGAGTCGTTGGCGGAATTCTTTTCTTCATCGTTGCTATAATCCTGAGCATATGCGCGGTCAAAATATGCAATAAACGAAAGCGACGAAAACAGGAAAAAGGTATGCCACTTTTCAGCTGAGAATCCTGAGAAAAGACTCCTGATCTGCAAACGCCTAAGACTGTGATTGTATTGCTTTTTTTAAATTATTTTACTTCAAATAAAAGAAGCTATTTAAAATGGTTTTATTATTTTTTCTAATAAAATGACAACTTTGAATCGCAGTTCTGCGGCGTGCTCTGTAATCAAAAGACCAATTTTTAATTTGATTTTTAACATTGTAGAACTGCTTTCAGCGTATAATATGGTGGCCTGCAGGGTTACCGATGCCCGAAACGGTGCTGGGCAAGGACCGCAAAGTACAGTGCCTTTAAAAAAGTGAGTGCCTCACATTAATCAGTCTAATTACCGTTGCCCTCAGAATAATATTGCACAATTTATTACAGTGTAACAAAGGAGGGCTTTCAAATATATAAAAGTACAAAAAAAAAGAAGAAAGTTCGTACTTGTTGAACTTAATTGAAGAATCAGAGATTAATTTTGGAAATAAAAGTGACTTTAGAAAAAGAAATTAATTTCACAAATTAAATATTTCATAATTTTTAATGGATATATCTTTTTATGAAACAATTTAAGCAAATTCATTTAGTTTTATATAAAAATATTTAATTTTTATAAATGAATTAAATTATTCCTATTCTAACAATCTAAATTCTTTTTCTAAAAATTCTATATTCTTCTTGATACAAAATAATTCAACAAATCTTTGCTCATAACAAATAAATTTTAAAATATTTATTCGAAATAAAAGCATTCAGTACTAAAAGTAAAAAAAAAAATTAAACAATTCAGCGAGTACGAATTTACTGAAAAAATTGATTTAAAGTTAGTTAGCAACCGAGTCCCCGAGTTAAAAAGGAACAATCGGCAT
>JABFPM010000761.1:0-25177 GCA_022817325.1 Idris sp. 1 HC-2018 | reverse complement strand
CAGCAAAAATTAAAGCACACTCGTAGACTCTGAATATAATGTTTTAACAACCGGGATTATTAAGATGTATATTTTATAATGAAGAGAAACTCTTGAAATGAAGAGGACATAAATATAATTATACTTTTGCATTCGCATTTTAAAGACCCAGGAATTACGGAAACTCGGTCAAAGATTCACAAACATTCGTTTCAGGAATATTATTATAATAATTTTTTTGTTTTTCGTAATTACAACTGCCATAAATATAAGAATAAATAAAGGAATGTAAGAGTGGTCTTTTTTTATCGTTAAAATGTAACGACTCCTTTTAACAGCAAAATTTTTAATGACAATGAAAATAATGGAAATAATATAATGTATACTAAAACATCAACTTTAATCATTTAAAATTTTGCTATTAAAATAATTAAACAATTTATATAATATTTTGTTTGTATACAAGTTAAAGGTTTTTAATAACGGAATTGCAATTATTTATTTTATAGAAAAAAAATATTATTATATAAAAATGAAAAAATATTTGATGAAAATTTTAACATAGAATAGAAATTAATATAAAAAAATAATAAAATATTTCTAATTTTAAATTAAAATTAAATATTTAAAATTGTATACGAAGACAAAAAAGAAAAAACCTTAAACTTGAAAAATACATATGTAACATTTTAAGTTAACACTATTTCTTTTGGTTGCCTTTCATCTTTTGTGTAAAAAACAAATTAAGTAAATAATTTAGTAAGTACTTGTATGAAAATACACTTTTTACCTCTTCAAATATAAAAATAAATTTATTTACAATTTACTTTTGAATATTTTGTGTATTCTATATAATACTTACCATCGATATTAAACGAGGATTAATCCACGCCTGCTGCATATTATCATCAAGATATCTATTGGCAATCTTGATATTTTCGTGTGGCTCCTTTTTGTTCGGTACTATTGTAGGGGGAACTATCACTTCAGAATTGATCCTGAAACAAAATGAACTGAATAATAAATGTCTTTTAAAAATACTCTTCAAATTAAATTTTCACTTAAATGTTATGACAATTACAAAAAGTTATAAATTGTCTGCTCTTTTTTAAATTTTCCCGCCACATACATATTTAAATCAAACTTTACTATTAGTGAAAACAGATTGTGAATGAAAATTGTCATACTCAAAGATGAGTTGAAATGGAATGTTTACGCATTTTGGGATCAAGATTAACCGCAAAATTAACAGTTTCATGCAGCGAGTTGGATGGAAGTACATCAAACTGATTGCATTGTATCTCGCGTCATGTTGACGCGCTGTAGGAGATTCGCCACAATGAGAACTGATATCATAACTGCATATACACTCCCTGTGTAATGCTACGTCATAATACGCCATTTGTAAACAGAGGACAGACGAAAAAAAAGAAATTCATCAAATGGTTTTTTTGTCCGGTACATAAACATTTATTGAATGGTTACTGGCAAGATATAGAATTCTTTTATACGAGCCAAATACAATGAGCTGTGCATGTTTACCGGAGAACGTTATTAGTTTTTAATCATTAAAGTTTGAACTTTCAGAAAAGTTCATTTCAACTTATTTTATTTGAAAAATCGAACAAATTGATAAATAAAAATGTTTCAACATTTGTATTCCTAGATCATGATCTTAAAAGCTTGTATCAATTTGTATTAATTTTGTTAAGTTAAACATTAAATTTGAACAAGTTGTATTCAAAACATTTTTGTTCTTTAAACATAGTTCGAAGCTTTGATTAAACTTTTTGTAGATAAACCAAAAAATTTAAATAATTCGCAACAAAATGATTTGCAAATTTAATATCAGTATTGAAATCAAAAATGTAATATTTTTTGCTCGAATCGTGTGAAACACTACGATTTAGCGTGACGTCAAAACGGAAGTCACCGTAGGCTATAATTTAACTAGAGTCCTCAGTTAGGTCTCGCTCCAACACTTTGAGGCGCAATGCAATAAATTCTCACAATTCACTTACAGCGAATTCCCGTTTCGGCTTGCAAACCCGGGAAGAGATTGTCTTGCATATTATATATATATATATATATATATATATTCCTCTGTTTATGTTTTCAATAATTAATTTTGCAAACATCTAATCAACAAAATTACTTTCTTAACACAAACAAAAATTATCTTAAACCATTGTAATTTACTTTTGCAAATGAAAAAATGCTTCGAGAATTTCCTTTCGACATTTTATATAAAACTCTCACACGTTGTCGTGACTAGAAAAATATGAAAACATTTTTCATAGTATTTTCTTACCAAGAATATCAAATTTTCATAAATTTTATTGAAAAAATACATAAACAAAGATTAAATTAAGAAAACTTTACTTTTTTCTCCACAAAAGAATTAATACTAAATTTGTTTAAAAAAAGGTACTTATTAATAATTTATTAAAATGTTTAAGTGGGTGTATTTTTTTCATCAATGAAAAGGTTACCGGTTTCATTGAAAAAAGATTTGCATAATAATGAACAAAAGTTGAATGACAGAAAAGAAAAAAGAAAAAAGTTTGTAAACTAGACGATAAAAATGTGATTTTGAAATCCGGTTAGCAGTGACGATTCGGAGGTTTACGACATCGTAAACGATAAAGCCGATAATTTAACGCGAGTTTGCTACCTGTCGTTATACCTGATCTGAGGTATCGTTTCGCGTAAAATACACGCTCAAAGGTGCTGCACGTTAAATCAATGATACGCCGACATAAAGAGCGTGTAAATTGCCAGCCGACTAAGAACGCAATTTATTAATGTTTTGATAATTAAATTTGATTATAAAATGGGATTAACAGTTGTAAACTGTTGCGTTATATCTGAATTTATTTAACTTAATTGCCATTGAATTCCCGTTTTTAAAGAAAGTTATGAAATTTCAGATTAATCTTGAAAAATTTTCAAATTTGCATTTGATATGCAAAATTTTGTTTCCAATTAATGTAATGACCAACAACAAATAAAAAAGTCAGCAATGAAATATAACTTGCATCTATTGGCTGTGCAAATAAATTTCTGCACTTTTTTTCGTCCACTTTCTCAGGGCAATAAATACATACACATATGACACAGGCGTATTAAAGTTATGTAAAACACTTTATTACACAAATCTTTTAAATTATTGAGCTTGTTTATCTTTAATGCTCGTATGTTACATTTTCAACGTTATCATGCGTCTTTTACTCGTGCATATAGAAGAGAACGGATTTTCATATTTCGCTAAAATTCCAAATTGGATGTTATGGCAAATATTTAACTTGCTTTCAAAGAAAATTAATATAACTAAATATCAGAATATGTCAAATTATATTAATATGAAATGTTACTCCAAACTTCATTTTAATGCTAGTCCTCACTAGAGTACAAAGTACAGCATTGCTCACTGGGGCAGAAAATATTACTTTTTCTTGGTTGAGCAGAAAGTAATACTTTCTTGCTCTAGGATAGGCAATAATTTGTATTTAGTATAAGAAATGTATATTGCAGATTTATAAAAAGAACATGATGCAGCAATGTTTAGCCAAAGGTGAATTTTCATCAAGTGGTTTGCGGGACTTCGGGCTACATACGACGCAGAGCGATATCTTGGTCTTTACTTAGAGAGCCGTTCGCGAAGAAAGTGGCGAAGATTACCGTCCATTATGAGGTGCATACGTGCGATAAGTCTAGAAGAACCGAAAGCTAAGCTCCATCGACCGTAATGCAGACAAAATGTCACCGATAAGAAGAGCACTCGTCCGTTCTTGGATCCAAATCATTTTACGCGGACATTTTTTAGCAGAAAAAACCCTCTGCAGTGTCGACCCACAAAAGCCTCGTTACATTTTCAAAGATAAAAATATCCTGTTCTTATATGTCTGACAACAATTCAAATGTCCAATTTTTCCTCAATTTTTTTGTCTTTCGTTTTGTCACTTTTGCTTAGTTACTTTATTTTCTTAACCTTATTTTAGTTATTCTAGTTTTGTTAACTTTTGCAAGTTACTTTATTTTCTTTAAGTATTTTAGTTTTTTACAGTTTTGTTCATTTCCTAATTATTTTATTTTGTTAACTTTTGTTAATTTTTCTAGTATTGTTAACTTCTAGTTACATTAGTAGAAAACAATTACATTATTTTCCTGAGTTACTTTAGTTTTAATATTTTTTTTGTTTTTATATTTGATCATGTTTTCTAGTTTTGATAAGTTATTAATAACTTTATTTTCCTTAGTTTTTTTAATTTTGCTAATTTTGTTAATTTTTTTAGTTGTTAAAGATTATTTAAGAAAAACTTTGAACACCTGTCCTAAACAACAATTACACATTGAAACTCGTGTGTTGCAATAATTTCATATGCGCATATTTCCAGGTATGCAATTCAATGGTCCGGAATCCGAGCAAATAGAATGCAAAACAAGTGAGCTTTATATTTCATACGTTGCTATAATTTGATTCAGATAAGTGCATCGATATAAATTATTCAAGGTTGGCCACTGGGGAATCCGTGCGTCCAAACAAATAGACGACTTCGTTCGGAAAATTGAATTGAAAACGAACAACAAGAAAAAGAATTATTTGTTAATGCACTCAATCAATGCACCAGCTTTCATAAAGCCAGTTTTCATAACGCAATTAATTATTATTTATTGCAAAAGCCTTCCACTGAGCATGTACAATTATTTATTCACAAAGTATAGTACAATTTGACAGGGAAGGAACAAAAAAATTCATTCTAAAATATTTGAAACATAAAACAGCAGTAAATCACGTACACGTGAAATTTACATCGTTAAATGAAAGAAAAAGAAAGGTGCGAAAAAAAGTTCGATCACTATCTCTGTTTCCGGGATTCCCCTATTCTATTATGATAATGCATTGATATTCATGTGCGTAGGGGGTGTTTTATTATGGCAAGACGAATGGCCTGGAGATCGAACTCAAAATTCATGGCTGCGCATCAAAAGAGAAAGGGGCTTCCATTAGTGAGAGCTGTTTGTCGAAATCGCTCGTTAATACTGCTAATTGAATCTTAACGGTGCTCAGTAAACGAGCATTTTTTTATAGAGTGCAATTTCAAAAAAAAGTTCTCAAATAAAAATTGTTCCAAAAAAATTGTACAAACTCTTTTTGCAAAGAATTGTAAACCCTTTATAGATAGAAATCTTTACGCGATGACTTCATTTTTCTTATTCAAATTTACGAACAAATTTCTTTCGCATTACAAATTACTTACTTACAATTACTTACAAGCATTAAGCTTTCTTTTATTTACATCCTAATTGCCGAAGACATGGTTATACTTCAAGCTTAAAAATAAGATTCTCGCAGTTTTCCTTAATGGAAGGAAGGCTCGTCTTGCACTTTATCTTTTTTAATCTGCTAGTTTTTTTCTGCAAAATCAGAAGCTATGCTGTCGGTTTCAATCACCTCGAGCAAAAATGGTCATTGGATGTTAATACAAGAGGACAATCACTTTTCTCGACTGGTCGGATAGTTTTATGATCTTGAAAGTAAATAACATGTTTTTTTCAGTGCGTTTTCTTTGTTCCTTGAGATGGCATTACAAATTATTTAACAATATTTTATTGTTATTTTAAATATATAGTTTTTTAATTTTGCATTAGTCCATACGTACTGCAGCTAATGAGATGAAAGAGCACAATTTCCAGACGAATTTGATGCTAACCTTTGGGTTAAGATCCCTATAAGTGCATTGTCGTGTCTTGAAAGGGTTCGTTATCCGATAATAATGAAAGATCAATGGAGACATTGAATTTATACGTCAAATTAATAACGAAATAATTAATCTGTCCTAGTTGATGCTTGCAAGATTGTTAACAAGAGATAACTAGCTTTTACCAGAGATGAAAAAAATTGGCCAAAGTAAGACAAGTTAAAAAACATTTTAATCAAAACTTAATTAACTTTTGCATGACAAAAAATTACAAAATACTCTATGCAAAAGTTAATTTTTATTAAAATTGTGTTTTTATTACAATTTTTTTTTATTGTGTTCCCAATAAAATAGCCACTGTGCTTCTATTAGTTTTTGAAATAAAATAAACTTTCTACAAATATAATACAATTTTTATTCAAGATTCGTAAATAATAAAAAGAATGCGCCGAAGACATGGTTTTACAATGTTAAAAATTCTTTTCATTCGACAAATCTTATCGGAAAAGTGCTTTGAAGCTTGAACATAAACTGCAACAGGAAGAAAAAAAATTGAGCCCTGTCCTCCTACGTCCAGTGCAAGAAGAAAAGTGGCGGGGCTTACCGGCACAATGGGAGCAACGAGCCATAACGTTTGCAGAACTGTTCCGGTAAAAAAGGATTGACTATGCGGAACGAAACGGACAAGGATTTGACACAAAACGGAACACACATATTCGTCAGGACCATTTTTCAATGAGATACCGAATCTACGACTTATCTTTCAATAACAAATTATTAAACTGAAAAATAAGTTGATTTTCATTCAACGAAAAATAAAGTAAGTACACTTTATCGATCTTTTTTTTTACTTATTAATTCAAGTATTTATTAGCACAAAGTTAAGTAAAGATATTCATTTTTTTAGGAAAAGTCAGGTAAGTATTTTTTTAACTTAAATGTTCTCTTGCTTTAATTTTTAATTATATATTAAAATATACTTTTCAATAAAAAAGACATGTAAAACAGGTACACAAAGCTTGACACAGTTTATCTTATTTCAATGAAATTCAATGCACAAAAGGTAACACAATAGGTAACAGGTGTCAGTTTCGACATAATTATCATTATTAGCAGTTATTTCAAGCGCGCTATTATTATTCGCATAATCATGGCAACACTAATGATGCTGCTGAACTCGTTTGTTTATGACTCTAATCCGATTATAAACTACGAATCAATTAATTATATTTATTCACTCTGCAATTGGGTATTGATTTTTGAATAAAAATAGTAAGACCGCAGCAAAGTGTAAAGTGATACTTGAGAAAAGAAATTTGAAAAGGAGGATTTTCCTCCAAGACGGGTCATCGAGTGCTTTGAAAAAGCAGCCAATGTAAAAAAGCGACAATCCAAGTGAAACCAAGTGGTTATTGATGAAAACCTCCACTTTACAGCTAAAAGCTTGAAATTAAACTTTTGCAAAAAAGAAAAAAATTAATCTTATCGATTGGAGATTTTATAAAAAGAGAATTTTCAGCGACTAGTGGCGACATCTTTTTACGAAAATGTTTTACTTGAACTTTGTTATCACGGAAAGCAGAGTGGCGCCAGCAATCGGAAAAGTTGGGAACTCAACTGTCCTAACTGGGTTTTGATCGAATGTTGCTAGGCGACTTTTTGCTGATAAAATAGAGCGCTACATTATTACTTTTATTTTTTACTTGTTCATTTTTCTGGACAAAAATTATTTTAATTTTAAATACAATGCAAATGTCAAAACTATATTTTTTAAATAATTTTTTTTCAATGTAAAAAGTAAACAAGTTACCTTTGTCTGTTACTTTAGTCACACAATTTTTTATTAAAAGTTTATATTTGTATCAAAATTTAATATTTGAATTGTAAATTTAATATTTATATAGAAACTCTGGTATTTTTATTGCAACATTGGTAATTTTATTTAAAATTTGATATTGATTGGTTGGTTGGAATTGTTCAAAATTCCAAAACGTAAGGGAAACAGTATGTAAGAAACAACTATTTCGAGTACTTCGTTATAAAGTAACGCCTGAATGCGCGACAAAGATCGGGATATCAAGTTAATCGAAGCGACACAACGGTTATCACGCGTTCATAATTTTCAAAGCACGGGATGATGTATGAAGCACGAAACGTGCGAAGAATTAAAACGCGGATGTCAAATAAAAAGATCATTTCAAAAAGGTGCATCGAATGGCGTCAATGAACGCGCCGCAAAAATTAGCCATCGATAGGGTAAAAGGATTTAGGGACGAGTTAAAAAAACCAAGCAAATAAAAAAGTAAAAATCATTTAAGTAGAATAAATTTAAATTATATAAAGAAGAAATACATTTATTTTATTTTATAAAATATGTTAATAAATTTTTATAAAAAAAAATTATATTACAATTTCGAAAATATAGAAATTTGACTCATGAAATTTAAAAATGTAAAAACTTCTCAGAGTTTGTAAATTTTGCTCAAAAAAAATATATTATATTTACAGAAAACTTGTAACATTTTTGCACGAAATATTTGTTTTTCATAAAAAAAATAATATTTTGTTTTTTTTCCTGTATTTAACTCTTGTTTAATTCAAATTTCATCTATCGCTGTACACATAACTTGAATTTTACTCCCGATTTCATGATTCAACACAATTATATTAACAATGCAAGGTGTTTCTTTATTCATTTGCGTTCGTTAGCTGTGCTAATTAACAAAATTCTTTCGTCATTTCAAATGATTTATCAGCATTTGCATTGAGGGCAGAAATAAAATTAAAACAGTTAATTTAGCGTTACGTTTTATATTAATTTTAAATCTTGTTCAAGAGTGAGGGAAAATCAATTTGTTGCAGAACAAAAGTGTTCTTTTTTTGCCAATAATAAAAAATGAATTGCATTTTGGAAAAGTTCATTTACATCAAGTCCAACCTAAACACAGCGAGGTCTTTTGATCCTGTGACATTGAAAGATTTGCATTCAGTCGACGTGAAAGCCTGGTTCAGAGTTACTTTATATACCACAAAGAGTCTCTGTCATTCGCTTAATTAGTTCTCATCAATTAATCTCTTTACCATTATTCGATCAAGAGTTTTCTGATAGAACTCTAATAGTTTATGTAGAATATCTGCATTATGCTTATAAAAATAATGTAAAATGTATAATCAATTCTTTACATTTTTTTTTTAAAGTAAAAACTAATTTTAAAATAATTAAAATTAATGTTTATGTTAATAAAATTTATTTAATTTTAGAATAAAAAACTCAATTTATTTTAGATTAAAAAAACTTAATTAACCTTGAAGCACCATTACATTTTTTCTAATTATAAAGCAACTGGGTAACAAACGTACCCCAATTTTATAAATCGATAAACAATTTTTTATTTGTGCAAAAAAAAGATTTTTCTAAATTTTTTAATGAAGAATGTGATTACAATATTTTTATTTAACTTACTTTACTTTAAGATGCAAAAAAAATTATTTAAATAAAAAATTATGTGAAAAAATCATAAGTTAGAAAATATTGAAGGAGCACTGGAATACATGTTTTAAATGCCCAGTCAGTGTTTCTAGAATTAATTATAGAATACAAAAATTAATTTATTTTAGGTTGAAAAAATTAGCTTTAATTGATTAATTTTAAAAAGATTATAATTTCCAGAAAAAGCACATAATGTTACTTTTGATCATCAATATGAGCATAATCTAAAATTTTGGACGTTGACAATGCAAATATTCTGATGATACGTGAGCTTTACAAAGCAAGCAAATCCTTTGTATCAAAGAGTTACCCGTATGTGTTCATTAGGTGGTACATATTTAAAACAGTATAGTTGAACGCAATTCGAGTTGTAATATCATCTCGACTAAGTTTTAATATACATGATAACCGGCGGGAAAACGTGTCAATATCGCCGGTGCAAATATCAAAGTTCCCAGAGAGTCACTTTTTGTTAATGATACAAATGTATTTCTACTTTGTATCTTTATTCTTTCATGATGAGATTAAGATGCCACTTTGAATAGTGAAATAACAAAAAAATGTAAAAGAAATGATAAATTTAAAATGTAAATTCCATAAAATAAAATAGGTTGTTTGAGTTGAATTTTAAATTTTTCCAATAGGTAAACAAAAATGCCTTTAAAAACTTACAAAATAAACAAATTTCCTTTAAAATATATAAGCTAAAAAAATAAACAAAAAAATACCTTTGAAACTTATGAACGAAACAAATAAAAATGACTTTTAAAACTTACAAAAAAAGGAAACAAGAACAACCTTGAAAACTTCGAAATGTTTTCATCGGCTGACAAAAATAATGTTTATACTACTGATTTTTTTAAACCATTTCATTATTTCGTTATATTTTTAAAGTGTACTTACTTTGACGAATTTGTATTGGCAGTGGGCATCGGGGTTGGTACACGGGGAGGAGGCACTGGTATCGCTTTTCGGCGACCGCCGTTTCTATTTTGGTGTAAGTTGGGTGTCACTCGGCCAGTAGGGGCAATCCGCCCGGCCGTCCGAGGACGCTCCGTTCGCAGATCCATTTTCCACCTGAAACAAACATTAAATCATGGATATTACCTCTTCTACAGTATAATTGTGCTTAAACTAAAATTACAATTTAATTTGCCACAGGAAATGTCAATAACCATCTCTGCTTCACACATTTGCATAACCATTGAGGTTCATGATTACGAATCAATATTAGTTATGCGGTCTGGTAATGGACTACGCTAAATTATACTGTATTTCAATCAGAAATTAAATTAATAAACAAACAAGTGAGCCACATCAATAAACGCAAGCCAAAACGTGAACAAAAAAGGTCAATAATCGAGTAAACTGAAATGTAAACAAACAAGTTTTGAAAGAAATAAAACAAACAAATGAAAAACTAAACAAAGAAATTAAGAATTAGAACAAATAAATAAGCAAACAAAGAAAGTAAATAAACAAGTTTTGAAACAAAGCAAAAACAGATAAAAAAGAAAGAAAAGAATCAAAAATTGCAACAAGAAAGTCAACAAAAATGTATATAAATACAAAATTGCATTATTTGAAACAAAAATAAATCCGCAAAATATGTATTTCCACTACTTGTTTACACACAATAGACTGTTTCGTAATTGAGTTTCAGTGGAGAGAAGAAAAAAGGAGAAAAAAAGTCGAACCCCTTCTCTGCATTTGAAACAGACAAGTCTATTCAGTGTATCAACATTAAACACTTAAACATGTTGAGCGGTTTATTCTTCGAACCATACAGGCTTTTGAGTTATGAAGATGGACTTGGGGTAGGAGACCACGAAAACGCCAATCCTCGTGAAGCAAAATTACCTCAGATGCCGAGCAGCGAGGCATATACCGTGGAACTGCGCTGCTGCCAGAAAAAGACCACTCGTTTGCATTTGTCGTCGACTATTTTTACGTCGCAAAAAACAAACCTAGCGAATAAACCCTTTTTAACCAGGGGGTGGCCCCGTCTTACTGGTAAACATAAACCGGCGATGCAAATTTGCAACGATCAACTTTTTATTGTCGATAAAGAAGGTAGAATAGAGCAGTAAACATAAAACGTTTACGTAACTGTCACTCATCAAACGGTTATACGGCCTTCATGCCCGGCTAATTTTGCATTCTTTATGTTGTCTCGTCTTTTGTTGATTATTTTTGTACTTACGACCTTTGTTGAAATTTATTTACATCAAAATCGTGTTTATTAACAATTCAAAATTATTTTTTTTTCATTTTGTTGACCTTTGTGTTTATTTACTTTTTAGAACAGTCTTTCAATGTTTGTTTATATTTGTTTGTATATTTTGACCTTTTTTAAGTTTATTTCGATTAAAATCATTTTCTTTTCATTTTAAAATGTATTTCAAAGTTAAAAATGTGTTATTTCTATGTTGATTATTAAAATTTTTTGACTTTTAATTTAAAAATGCTGAAACTCATTATTTCAGGTCTATTTCGAGAGACTTCTCTTTGGATTCTTACGCGACATTTGTTTACATCGTCGGTTTTTGTGCCTGAAACTTCAAAGTCCGTTGTAACCCTCGGGAAAACTTAGCAGCAAATCTCGGGAAAATAAAAGCGGCAAATAATTATGTCATGTCTCTCTGTTATAAATAGCGGCAGGGGTCGTTGTTACGCATGAAATTTGCGTCTGTTGCTTTGGGCGCGCATAACGACAAGTCCGTTTACAGTGGAAACAAGACACCACGTCTGTCGTCGACCCTTCTTGACATTGTCACGAGAATTTCAACCCTCTCTAGAAATAAGGGATCCACACGCAGCTGGACAGCACAGCTCGTCTTCGCAGTGAAAAGGAGCCTCGCGGCTATCTCTTTGCAGATGAATCCAGCAAATGTTAATGAGTCCGCAGTTTGACCGCAAAATTGAATACTTTATTTCACACCTTTCCCTCTCCTTAATATTTTTTATCAAAAAATAAAAATGAGTATGGCGATCCTACCAGGATATCTTTTCAAGATTTTTTCAGAGAAATGTTAATATTGCTCCTACATACAAAATTGTGTAGCCTTGACCATACATAAATTTTCATAAGCACGCGAAGCAAAGTAAGAGACTATCAGTTTCATATATAAACTTCTCAGTAACCTGGAGGCAAAAGAAGACTTTTGACGTATGTGAGAGGCTTAATACTCTGGTGAGTTTCGAGTCAACAAGGCGTGAACAAGTGATTCCATAAAATAATAACGCTTGTTCGCAACTGTCAGCCAACCTAATTGGACCAAATAAGGTGAGATGTGGTCAGTTCTATTCAGGCAAAAAATGAATCTCACGCAGGAATTAAATAAAGTTTGAAGCCTCGTCTTCTGTCTGGAGGATAAGTCTGTCAACGCTAGACAACATTAATCGAAGATTGGATGGATCAATGATTGAGCAAGCAGTTTTCTCACTTCTACCAAAAGAAATGAGTAGCTGCGTTTCAGTTTTCTCAGTGTAATCCAAATTGTCTTTGATATGTGAGATAGATACGGTTTCCAAGTTAGAGAGTACTCTATTATAAGACCAAGATTTTTTACATATATATCACTGACTTTGGTAAAAGAGTCAAAATTAATATTGTGTACTGATCCCAGTAACATTATCTTTGTTTTTGATGGATTTATGGCTAAATGATGACTTCTAGCCCAATCGCCCATTTACATCAGTTAGAACCTAGGTTAGAAACCTCAGTTGGAACTGATCAAGGCCGAAATTTCATCTAATGATCTATGTAAATAGATTTGAAGGTCATCCACATATAATAAATAATTAAAAACAAAAGAGATGTCATTAATAAATATTGCAAAAAGTAATGAGCCTAGGATTGATCCTTGAGAGACTTTTGTTAGAACATTGTCAAGAAAATGTGGTTCTATTCAGAAACCTGATAACTTGACGTCTTAGCGTCAGATAGGATTTCAATCAAACAATAACGCCGTCAGAGCATCCCATTTGTCAAAGTTTGTCAAGCAAAAAGTTGTGCTTGACAAGATCAAAGGATTTAGAGGAATCAAATAAAACAAGCGCTGTAACCAATCTATTATCAATGTGAAGCCTCACATCATCAAGTAGTTTAACCATGGCTATCTGCGTAGAGTAATAGCTTGAATCTGGATTGAAGTGGGTCAAATGCATCAATTGACGACAGATATGCACGTAGTTGTTCATAAACTTTCTGATATTTTGGATAAAGAAAAAAGCAGAGAGATTGGGCGAAAATGACTGATATCCGTAGGTTTCAAAATTTGGGAATTGGTTTGATAATTACAGATTTCCAGAGGGACGGAAAGGTGACAGTTCTCAAAGAGTTGTTAATAATCACTAAGACATCCTATGAAAGCGTTGGACATGACTTTACAATATATTGAATGAGTATATCATCAACACCAGCTGCACTCGTCGATGATCGAGATATCAATTTAGCCAGTGTGTCTATAGCTATACAGTACCGCTCAAAAGTGTGGAGACAGTTTTCTCAAAAATTTAGATGTTATATCAGCAACTGACTTAATAACGAAAACATTGATTTCATCGGGTTTGAGACTTGAGATCTCAACTGAAACCCTAAAGTTAACCACACCCAGGGCTTTAAGATCTCGCCACAAAATTCTTGAGTTGCCGTCATGATGTAAGGTGTTCCATTTTTTCTCTAAGAAGTTAGCTCTTGCTTTTGTATTGAGAGAATTCATCAGCTTTCTCTGTGTTCAGCAGGGCAGAGAACACACTCTTTAAGACTGTAATAATAATTTTGTTCAAGGAGCAAATAGCTGAATCAAGTGTACTCTGATTGACTAGATTTATTATTATATGGTTGGTAATGTAATCATGTAGTTTACTTAAGTCAAGTTTTTTAAAAATTTTTTGCTTCTATTTTTTTGAGCTTAAATTTTGGGATTGAAATTTCGTATGACAGGGAAAGTTCGTGACCAC
Source organism: Idris sp. 1 HC-2018 (assembly GCA_022817325.1). Taxonomy (NCBI): domain Eukaryota; kingdom Metazoa; phylum Arthropoda; class Insecta; order Hymenoptera; family Scelionidae; genus Idris; species Idris sp. 1 HC-2018. The sequence goes on along the minus strand of JABFPM010000761.1, from coordinate 11,041 downwards.
ACAAGAAAGGACTTCCAGACTGCTCAAAATCAATCACACCAGATTCAGAATCAGCCATGCAAAGGTCCAAAAGTGTATGGGAATTTCGAGTATGATGTGTAAGTTGACTAACTGGTATAAAAAGGGCATAATTAGCAATAAAATTATAAATACAACGTGATTTGTGAGAAGCAATCAATAGATCACAATTTAAATATCTGAAAATTATAATATGCTGAAACAAGTTTAAATGATGATCAAAAACTTCCATAAAAAGATGTGGCAATGGAGCAAGAGGTGGATGATATACTAGAGACAGTATCACCTGTGCATGATCAAATTTGAGAGAGACAATGATAAATTCAGCAAAAGATATTGCTTCTAGAGCATTTAAGAATTTTGACAGATGTTCTGAAATCGCATATGTAGAAGCAAGGACCTCCCTCAGAGGTAGGCACCTCTATCATGACAAATGATATAATAGTTCGGAATCGCAACTGAGTTCATAGAATTATTATCAGTCGAATTTACAAACTGTTGTTCGTAAAGAAAACAGGTAGTTTATAAAGTTTGTTTGGTTAACCAAAGTATTTAATTGCCTTTTTTGACAACATTAAATTTAATGTAAGCTTTTTTACCGTTTTATACAAATTGGTCAATATAAATACTCTAATATTTAGGTGAATCTTATTTCTTTGTTCGAAAACGGTTTTAGATTCATGTACCAAAGATAAGACAACGAGAAATCAATAATAACAATTATAAACTGTTGACGAGATACAATTTTACATTAATTTTTTGATAGTATTGTCAGAATGGGGAAAAGTGACACGGTAAATGGGCAGGTAAAGTAAAATGGTTAAAATACTATGTAAATATATCTTGATGTAGTCAGGACAACTATAAGAATTATATACCTATTTGAAAACAAAATGAATTATCAAAAAAAAATAAATTTTAGTGCTTGAGACATTAATAATATTTAATTAAAATTTTTTTCAAAAATGTTCAGTTTCGCCATTCTTCAAAATTTCGGTATACGTTGACTCTTAGCCTTGTCACTTTACCTCACTCATTCCCATATAATTATTATATTATATAAGAAATATATATTATATGTTATTATTTTATTTATAATGGAATGTAGAGTTATATAATTTAAAAATTGGAAAATTAAACTTCAAATGAAAATTTCAATGATGCGAATTTAATTGTAAAATTCGCACTGCGTGTGCTTTATAATTTAAAATGATCATTATTGTTTGTATTATTATTATTATAACAAAAGTAATGTTGGCTCGTAAAATATATATACATGTGTGTTTTTTTAAATATAATATCGCATTATTTGATTTGTAAGTTGATTATATTTCCCTTCAAAAAACAAATACATATATTATGGATAAAAATGCACTTTGAAATATGACGCATAATTAAATTTCTGTTGTAACGAGTATCAGTGTAATTATACGCCGGAAATACAATATTAAAAATTCACGTTTATCATTCTTGATCATACAATACCTTATAATAAATTTAGGACAAATAAATGAAGTTTCCTTTTTTTTGCTTATAATAATTTTACTCGACACTTTAAAACACTCTGAAATTATTAAAGATTTAAACACTGCAAAATGGAAGGCATCTCAATTTTGCAGTGTAACGCCCGGATGTAATGCGATTTTAGAACACAACTTTTGTAAAAATTTTATTTCTCTCGCAGTAGTACATAACAATAATTTTTGCAGCAACTACACATTCCATGAGTTTTGCACAATTTGACGTACATTTAACGTGGCTGTGTATCGTTTGTCATTTTATATACAGTGAAGAAACAATTTTATCAATTCAACGCGGCGAATGACGCTGCAAACAAAATACCCAAAAACCTTTTGCAAATCCAGTGCGAAAGACTACCGGTGTCCCCAATGCGAAAAGGGCTTTTATCCTGAAATCCGCCTTATACTTAACACAATACATCGCCATGAATTCCAAAACAATTCTGTCGACAGACATATAATCCATTTGTAAAATTATCGTTTTGCATATTTTAGATACACGTTTTCGTAAATAACAAAACTAAAGAAAATTTAAAAACTAACAACAGAAATGATAAAACTAATGAAACAAACAATAAATTTTAATGTTTACAAATTATTAAAAAATGTAATCAAGCTAAAAACTTACAAAAGTTTTGAAAAGCAAAAGTAATACAAATAAAGAGACTCAACATTTGTTTCAACAAATTGAAAACTATCAAAAGAAATAAAACCGAAAAAGATAAAGAAACCTTAGAAATCGTAAAAACTGAACTAAAAAATGTCTTTTTCTTCAAATATTCTTTTTTTCTGTCAAAGGTGAGAACCTTAAAAATTTAAAAACCTAAACTTAAACAAATGCCTTTTTCTTGAAATTTTCTAGAGCGAAAGGTGAGTTTTATCGAATTTTTCTTTAAAACGAAAGGTAAGGCAAACAAAAAAGAAGAAGTGTAACAGGCGACAGATCCTTACTGATGATGAAGCATTCTGGAAAACTTGGACAAAAAAAAAGAAAAAGAAATAGCGAGGTCTTTGGGTGCCGGACGAGCGAGTATCACAAACACGTCGGGGGCACATTGTTCGTGCGATTTTGCCTCGCATTTTCTTTCTTTTTTTTTCTCTCTCCCTCCTTTATCCACGATTATGTCTTGTCAGCCGGGCTCGGTTTTGTTATCGCATCGCGCATAATATGTCGCCGCTTCTGTCGCGAGCAAGTCGACCCGCGAGATTGGGCAAACGTTATTATTTTTTGCAATTTGCCAAGCAGATGCCTGGGCATTGTGGCCTTCGTGTTTTTTATGTGGCAAAAGACTTTCGAAACCGGGAATGCATATTTTAATCAAGTTGCTTGCTAGCCATTGTTTCACCCTCGTTGCATTCAATAACGACGAAGACATTCTCTCGTTTTTTTTGTTTATTTCTACCCCCAGAGGTTTTATGTGTAGACTCAATTTTTAAATAATTAAGTTACAAAAATGAAAATCATTGAACTGCATAATTAAAATTGGATCAAATTAAAGTGTTCAAAATCTGAAGCTATATTTTAATTAAATTTCCAGTTTCAAACTGCGGCTTATTGGACTTTCCCCTTCTGATATCTTTTTTAATACTCCTGTCATTTAAGTTTATTCCTGTCTCTTTTAGCAGAGTAGTCCACTTTTACAAGATAATTAGCTTCCATTAACTTCTTATTACCATTCGAAAACTTTTGGTCATTAAATAATTAACAACTATTAGCTGCACTTTTTATTCCAAAAAATGTAACTCTTCTTTTAGGGGAGAATTCCTTTTTTTCATGTAAAAAAAAAAGAGTTGAAATTTTCATTTGAAAGTGTAACTCTCGGTGTACAAATTTAAAAGCATTCACAGTACAGAACAAAAGTTGTTACATTTTTATCTTCGTCGTTTAAATTGTATCTTTACAAGATTTCATTTCAACTGTGGGATATATTTAATTATAAAAAAAGTAATTTCAGGGACATTAACGATTACATTTTTTGTCAATTATCTTTTTTTAATATCCAGCAGATGAATCAAAATTTCCTACTATGTACTAAGTATTTTGTCAACTTAGAGCAGATGTTCCTTTTTATGATTGATTCTGTTTGATATAAAGATTTTCGTTTCTGTTTTGTTTTTATGTTTTATCAATGCAATACAGTCAATAAAAAGTCGTATCAATCATACTCGCTCGCCTTTTTAAATACACATTTGTTTTCGAACAAAAAAAACTGTCTTCTGAATGTGAACCGTCTAGATTACATTCACGTCTGTTGCACATTTTAGTCTTCTTCAAGTCGAAAGTTTTTCATGCAACGTCATTAGGGAAAAAGAGTTTCTTCAAAAAATGTGAATGAATCGAGTTCATTAAAAACAAAAATGTAAAAAAAATTCTCACTTTTGTTCTAATCTTCAGCAGTTAAACTCTAATTAAGTTTTGTTTTTATTTACGTTAATTTGACGATATTACTTCATGTCAAGTTTTTTGGTCGCTTCTAAGAGTGGGCTTCTAATAATTGTTTTTGGCATGCACAAGTCCTAATCCCCCTATTTTCATAGAGCGTGTGAGTCATACGTAGGGGGCTCGATTTTAAGCGGTGGTCCCCCTTTAGACAAGTTTGAATTATGACAACCATAATCCAAGTTGGGTCTTTCATGGCGCGCCATTGTTGGTCTAATTCAGAAAACGTAGTTTATGATCGGCTCTTGACAATAAAATTGTGACTCGTATTAGTTTCGTGGCTATTTGGCATATGGCTTAGATGAGAAAAAAAAATTACGATATTACTTCTATTGGAGGTATATTATTCTACAAGTTTTGATGAAAACCAATTTCGTCATGTTGCTAATATTTAATACAAATACACATTGAAATTATATGCAAAAAAGTACTTAGTCTGACAATGATGTTTGAAATCGTCACAAAATAATTTTGAAAGAATTCAATTTAGTGAATATTTTAAAAATAGTTTCTATTCACTTTTATTTTTAGTCAATTTTATCAGTTAATGGAATTATTGTTCACCAAAACTTGTGGATATTATTTCTGCAGGTGAAATAAAATTGCACGTTAAAATGAACATTGTTCCGTTATGATAATGATTATAACAATTAAAAAGAAGTTCAACTTGCAGCTGAGTAAATTCAAATGTAAGTGTTGATTATAATCACACTGGGTTTCTGGAGCAGTAATGAAAGCAACGAAATTTAATTAGATAATTGTTTTCTAAAGGTCATCTCTGGTGCTTTGGACCTGGTCGTTTGGTCTAATGAAAGTGCGTATCAATAGATGGACACCCCTGCACCACGTAGCGTGTAACGGAATAAATTGGCACCCCCCGCACGTTTATGCGTGATTTGCTCTTTTGTCGTAAAATTTTACTGGGACCATATGAGCCATCTCATTTTCAGCAATACGACTTAATCTCATTTTCATTTGAAACTGTAAAGTAGTAGAATTTTCGAGGACAAATTAATAGAATAAAATATGATTTTTTAAAATGAAAATATTACGGTAGTCAAGATGATAAAGCAAGTGAAACGAGAATTACAATGTAACAGAATTTGTAAAATGTCACTCCATTTCATAAGTTTTTGATTTTAACAAATTTTTATTTGTTAACATTAAAATTAGAAACTAGTTGGACATTTTTCACACAAAAGAAATTGTGCTATGTGAAAAATGCACTTTTTTACATTTAAATACGTTGGCTTGTTTTAAATTTTGTTTTCTTATAATCATATTAATTTTTTCATGATATGAATAAATACACACAATTTTAGAATTTTCTTGTCTCTAGGAAAATAAAAGACGAAAAGTGATCTAATAATTATTTATTTCAACAATAATGGTAAGTTTAATCAAAATGTTAATTTAAAGAATAATTTTGGAAATTCTTGTATTTCAAAATCGAAATATAATTTTGAGATATACTCAGTCTAATTCCTCAGTTGATGTCAATTTTATTGTAAAAAAATGTTTTGTTAACAGGTGTGTTAAAGTAAAAAAGTAATAATAATACAACAAAAAATCAAAATGTCTTCAGAAAAAAATAAAGAGGAGAAAAATGTAAATATGCAACAAGATTAGTTCTACAAAAAAGGTCAGAATTATTATGAAAAATTTTAAAAATACAAACAAAAAAGAAATACACTTTTAGTATAAGCAAATTGTACAGACAAAAATTGTAATTTAAAAGTGTTAAACAGTGTATCAAATGATAGCTGAAATGTTGTATTCCAAAATGTTTAAAAACTCAATTTTTCGTTGATTACGCATTCTATATTGAAATAAAATTGCTTACTCAAAATCGGGCTTAAAAAAGCTTTTATTTTAATTCCTGTAATCGCCAGTTTTGAGAAAAACTTCAATTTAATCTAAGAAAATCAACAACATTGTAAAATGCACAAATTTTACAATATTGATTCAGTTTACAGACAAATTCATTACTTTTTTATAGTAATCAATACAAATAATTAATATATTAATTATAAAATTAACTGTGTCTGAAATTTCAGTTACGTATCTGAAATATTTTGTAGTTCGTATGAAACACCATTAAAACTTTTATAATACGTCATTTCCCCCACACGAAATAAATATCTTTTTTCTTTTTTACAAATTAAAATTTGATCTGAAGAGCCATTATCAAGTGATGACTCTCGCAACAACTGTTGTATTGTAGATTCTAATGTTCAGTCGGTGTACATGTCGTCGTATGCACGTGCATTTAATGTGAATGATTGCGATCGCGCCCCCTGTCGCAATGATTGTCGGACGAATACATAAATTTAAACGACGCTCGGCCAGCTTTATGCTCCTGATTGTCGCTTACGGGGCTTCCTGAAGACATTCTCGTTATCTCGCTCAATTTAAATCGCGTTGTCGTTAAGGGCCGCGATTTTCATACTGTTACTTCATTCATAAAGTCTGCCTCAGAACTAAATGTTAGTTTTGCATTTTGCCCGAGAGAGATTAACGAAACGTAATTTCATTTACATATTTTTCCTTTTTTTTGACAAACCTTTCCCTTAATTAATATTATTTTTAATCGAATTCTTTCAGGAGGGTGAATAGAAAAGACAAAATTTAAAAAATAAACCAATGGTCATGTAAATAATTCAATGCCTGATCAGATTAAAATATCTATTATCGGGGAACCCGCTATGAAATTGACTCTGGATTTAGATACGTTGGGGTGCCTTAAAAATACTCTATTAGAACATTATCTCGGTCCCTTTCCGGACCAATGAATCGCTGATATCGCTGAGAATAAAAAAGGGACAGATAAAATTTGACGGGGAATATATTAATTTTACCTCGGTTTGAAAGTTTTTTTTTGTTTTTCTTTCTTGAGTCTAATACATTTTTGAGCAAGTTGTAACTTTTCCAAGACGCACACTTCAAAAGGAAAGCAGAAAACACGAGCTGAGAATTAATTTTAAATGTAAAGATTTCAGGCTTGCCGTTTGTTATTTTACCACAAGAAAATTACTCTTCGTTTGTAAACTCAACTAATTGAATTCTCAGCGAGACGTTTGTTCACACGTGAACAGGTTCGGCAATTATTATGAATGGGGTCTTTAAAACATCACGTATTATAAATATATTTCCAGCCAAAATGTAGCTTGGAAAAAGTAAATAACTGACAAAATTGTTGTTTGTAAAATAAAAACGGCTTGATTTATTTTGCAGAATAAAACTGCAAAAATGATTCTGCAGACGCTATTTTTGAAGGATTACATAAAGCACATATTTCGTTCTTTTATGTTCATTATGTTCCAATACCACACATTGAAGAGTATCAACTAATTTTCCATTACATAACGTGGCTTTTCTCGGGACATTAAAAAGCGTCTCACTTTATGAAATTTGACTTCTACGATACAATATGTTTTTTGTATCATACAAATTATAACTTTGTTTGCTATTATTTGCTTACTCAAGGACATAAAAATTTACATGATCCATGATCGTGCATAATTTTATATGCAATCTAATCTTCTGATACTAAATCTAATTAATAACCAGGATTATGCGAATTCATGCACAATTTGAATCGTGTGAACAAAATATATTGTTACGAGGAATACAAACTCGAGTGAGTTGTTTTAGCTGATTTTTGAATAAGTCCTAATTTAAACTAGTTAATTTGAAAACAAATATTTTACTTCTAAAATGAATTTAAACAAAAATACTCAGAATAATGTTGACAAACAATTGTTTCAGTTTAAAGAGGATTTTAACAAGAAAACTACTAGTGAATACTAGAAGGATACATTTTTCTGGTTTCAATTTTCAAATTAATCTAAAAATGTTAAATGTCATTAGATTTATACCAAATTTTGTAACTGTTATTATTTTGTGATATAGATTATTTTCTAATTACTTTTAAATAAGTATATTATATACAAATAATATATAACATACTTTCTAATAGAACGGACCGGACAAAATTGTCCGATTTACATTTTATCTTCAACTTATTAATAATAAATTCATTTTTAACAAAAATTCTTATTGAATTAAACAAAATAAAAAAAGTTATGTATGTCACTAAGATTTTCGATTATTGTCCTCAAAACTTATAAAAATGTGTTTTAGCCTGCAATTGAGCTGAAAGTATTCAAGTAATGCCATTTATAAATATACAGTACCTGTCAAAAGTCTGAGCACACCTAACATGAGACTTATTTAATAGTATAATATCTTCCTTGTTGTTATAGATTCTTAAAAAAACATTTTTTTTTGTTTGAAAGCTTGAATTTTCAAATGTCAAAACCTCTAATCGAAAACATATTTTATTTGATTGTAGCGGATGTGACACATTAAACGTTAAACAGTGCGTTTTTGGAGAAAATTTCAAACATTTATATCTCCCCTACAAATTATCGAAAAACCAAGAATTTTTTTGAAATTGTTCAGAATTTTATAAGCTTTACAAATCTGTAATAAAACATATGGATTTATAGATAAAAAAGTTAGGAGCCATTAAAGATTTCCAATGTTTATACGAATTTAAAAATACTTGGTTTTTCGATACTTTTTAAGGGAGATGTGAATGTTTGAAATTGTCTCAAAAAAAAAACCCACTTTTCAACGTTTGTCACATCCGCTGCAATCAGGAAAAATATTTTTTCGATTAGAGGTTCTGAAAACTTAAACTTCAAGCTTTCGAACGAAAAAAAAAATATTTGCATTTGTTAACAAAAATAAAGAAGATATTACACTATTAAATAAGACTATTTTTAGATGTGCTCAGACTTTGACGGGTACTGTATATACAAAATTATGTATTGTGTTCATTCAAATTATTTTGCATTAAAATAACGATTATTACCAAAAATATAACAAAATGGACAAATTTGTCTGGTTCTGTCTTGTTATGTATAAAAAGTTTAGTCCTAGTGCTAATTTAGAAACAAATATTTCGCTTCTAAAATAGTTTTAAACAAAAATATTTAAAATGGAGTGAGACAATATTTTCAGAACAAATGCTTCCTTTTGAAGTTTTCTAATGGTCGATTAAAATTAAATTATCCTCTTTCCTTTCGCCTGGCAACAGAAAAGTGCGACTCAATTTTGCAAGAGCCTTTGTTGAAAAAGCCCCTGTCAATATGCATAAACAAAACAGAAAGCATTCGTCCCGAAGCCGTCAGAATAATTGCAGACAGTACGGAGTCGTCACTTTGTCATCAGTTATTTGCGCATTCAGGTGAGATTATAAGAAAGAAGGATAGAAAAAAGTGGGAGGGGGGAAGCCAGGCAGCCGGCAAGAATGTGTTGATGACAACTTAAGCCAACGACGAAGCTTTGAGGGAAGTCTGCGGCGTGGGACCCGGTGATTACAAAGATCAAAGCAAGCAATCGCTAGACAACAAGAAGAGAGCATGTTCGCGTGACATCGAGGGTAAGCCGACCGTCTGCGAAACGTCAAAATCCAAGCCACGAATCAATGCTCACCTGACGACGCTCAGTATCAGAGACGCAAATCCGAAATTCTAAGAGAGGAAAAAAGACAAGATTTATTTTGAGAAAAGACATTTTAGTCAAAAGTTGACTTGGGCTTTGACCTAAACTCAGTTTTGAATTGGCGAAGTTCGAATTTCTTTTTGAAATATTCCCACATACAAAAAATAGTATGTATTTGTACTATTGTGTTCCAACAAAATAAAGGAGATATTTTGAAAAAAAAACTATTTTTGATTGTAGCATGATCGTTTTTTTGACTTTTCAATTTTTGTTCTAATAGAATAAATAAATAAACTGAGATTTATTGACAATTATTGTTAATTATAGTGTTATACTTAAATATTAGTTGCAAACATGCTTTTATAAAATATCGTATTGAACTTGATAAATCGGAAAATGGTTTTATTCGCAATTTTCACAAAATACAAAGTAATACATTATTTTCTTTATTTACAAACTTTTTAATGATGTTTTACATTCTGATGCTACAAAATTCTAATTTTAAGTAATTTACAATATAATGCAAAGTGTTCAGCCTGTACTTAAATATTGATTACAAACAAATTAAAATATATTAAGAAATACTAAAGACTAAACCATTCGGCCATAAAAACTTGAAGAAATATTCAGAAAACGTCAAAAATAATTAAATTACTATTTTATCAACTTGTAAGTTTTTGCAATTTATATATAGGTAAGTTATAACAAGATTTTTAATTTATACAGATATGTAATATAGTATTTTAAAGTACATAACCAATTTTATATGTAAAATAAAAATGATTACTTTACCAAGTTAATCTTTTTAATTTTACAATCAAAATTTCTATACTTTTCTGGAAATAAATTTATTTCTTTTTTAAAAAAATATCATATATCATATCAAATATTTACAATCCATTGTCACTTCATAAACTTCGAACAAATTTCATAACTAATAAGATAGGTCTCTAAAGTTTAAAATTTTCTTAATATTTTTATTCATAAGGTTTCCAAGTTATATGTGCTGTGCGAATGTGTATTTTAAAATAATGTTCGCTGGCATAAGAATTTTTACAATGTGGACAATAATGTCTTTTTCTGAAGTAACAACTTGAAATGAGCTGTAATAAATCTCTTTTTGTTGCAAATGAATAAAACATTGAGTATTCACACTGACCAATATGTTGGCGAAGTGTGTGTCTTTTTAAGTAGCCCCAGTGATTAAATTCTCTCGCAGAAAATACACATTTAAAAAGTTTTTCACCAGTATATATTTCAAAATGAACCCTTAAATGACTATTTGATTGAAATTTGTTGAAATATATCCTGCACTGAGTTGACATTTTCTCTATAAATTGATTATTTGGTGACGACGTGATCTTTATTTCTGTTATTAGCTTAAGAAGATTTTTTTTTATTGTAAATGTTTTGTCCTGCAAATCAAATATTGATTGATTATATTTCAAATTTATAATATTTATAATAATCATAAAGTTACTTACATGTATGCAGGAATGTATTCAAAACCATTTTTTTTTTTTTTTTTTTTTTTTTTTTTTAAATAACTTTT
>JABFPM010000760.1:0-25180 GCA_022817325.1 Idris sp. 1 HC-2018 | reverse complement strand
ATATATTAAATCAGCTAATTATGAAACGATTTTTGTTTAAATAGAGTGGTTTGAGAGATATTTATGTTGTAAAATATGAGACTTCTTTATTTGATCAAATTGTAAACTAAAATAAAGTCTGCAAAGAGAAAAAAAATGAAAAATATTTCACTGCGAGAAATCACATTTCCATAATCTTGTGGTTTGCAACCCCATAACGACGCAGACACTGGTGAAATCGAATGTGAAATGTATAAGGTGTCGCAAGCGCAATTGTTTTCCATCCTTACGAAAGTACCTTCAAGTTAAACGCAATTCCATGAAGACACGGCTGCAGCCGACTTTATACGACAGCGATCTGTGATTTGGATCGACATAGTACGTTGAGTTCTGCCCCTTTCTTATCAGAAAAAAATTACGACCCTGAATGATGGCGATGAGAGCGTTGATTTCCAATTTTTAAAGTGTGATAAAATTAGATAAAATAATTATATGTTCAAAAAATAGTAAAAAAATTGAATTTTTTTTCTGTTTCAGAATGAAGATCAGTGACAATATCCGTAATTACACAAACTTGTTAAACAAGACAAATTAAAAGGATTATCCAGGTAAGACTTTTGATTTATTTAATTATATAACTTAGTTTTAAAAAATTATAAGTATTAATATTTTTGAAAAGAATTTTGTTATATTTTAATTATCATGTATTTATGATTATTTTTAATTAACGTACACTGCAATCTAGTTGCAGTTGAATCTGGTTGCACACAACATTAAATTTTTTTTGTTTTTAAGTTCAACAACTTGTTAATTTTTGAACTTAGATTTAAGATTTCAACAAATATAACCGAGCAAAAGCGAAAAAAATAAGAAATTCATTTAATTTATTACTGTTTTATTATTGCACACTCTTTGTTAAATTAACTCTTAGTTACTGGAGAAATATCTGGAAATTAAGTTATATTATTATGTTACATAAACAACTTTAAAATTCAACAATAAAATTGAATATTTATGCAAATTTTCAACAAAAAAGTTTGTCTAAACTTAAATTTTCAAATCGTAAAAGTAAAAACGTTAATAACATTCAGTTCGTTTGAAAGAAAGTAATAATGGATAACATGAAAAGCAAATATCCAGTCAATATAATTAAATCTTGAAGATCAGATTACGTAATGCAATTACACGTGTCATTGGTCAAATGAGGGACTTATCCATCGACCCTTCCGAATGATATTGGAGCCGGAATAGCGCAGAATAGAAGTGAAAACGTGTGAGATGTTTGTGTCGTCTCTCGAAAGAGAGCTATCCTCGTAAAGCGAAGGGTTATGTGAATCGCGGAATGTCGTTACTGTCAAGTGGAGAGCAGTCATTCGTATACGAAAAGTTACGTGACATCCTGTTATACTCTGACATATACGATCGCCCCATGCCATGCCACTCCATGTCTCTCCCTGGTTTCGCTGTCATTTCCTCTCATAAATGAGATATGCTGAACAATTTGTTGCCGAGTTATAATTATACTTGGAACAATAAGTGAAATAGGTATTTTCCAAATATGCTGTAAGGTCAGCACCATTTTCATACGAATTTCTTATCTTTTATTAAATGTCTATGGTTCTGAAAATCGGATCAAATATTATAATTGAATGTAAAATTACAAAACGTACATTGTGAATATTCAAGAAGAACGAGTGAAATTCTGAGATTTATTTGCATTAGATACGGAGAAAAGCTCGTTGGTTTATTATTGGTGAAACATTTTTAATTTATTGTGGCTATAAAATAAGAATTGCTCTCTCATATTTTGGTTGGCTTATACAATTTGTCATAACAATTTGTGTTTTCATCTCATTTCCCTTTCTGATTTGTGAGCCAAATGAATCAAGTTGCTCAAAATTGGCTGAAGAGTCAAAGTAAACGGTACAAACGGAATCATTGGCCAAGACATTAATTTTGAATGGAATGTTCTGTAGAATGGGTTGTTGTAGCGTATTTTGGGGAAAGAACGTTTGAAATACGAAAAACTAATACATCAATGTCTTAAGGAGATAAAAAGTATAACATTATTTTTTAATCGGAAGAACAGGTATACTTTTTGTGTAAAAACTGATTTTAAATTGTTTATAATGAAGTGTAAAATTTTATCTTGAAAAGGATTTGAAAATATGTAAATAACAAATTTAAAAAACTATTTTCGGACTTTATTCAAAGAAACTTTTTTAAATTTATGAAAGTTTTTTTGACTCATTTTTTAAATTAAATATTTGCAATTTTTTTAACTAGTCTGATAATTTTCGGTTGGATTGAATAAGTAAATGTGATTAGTACTTGATGTTACATATATAAGAATGATCAATTATTGTTGCATTAAAGTCATTGTTCCAAAAGTAACATTCAATTCCTTATGTCTTACTAATACAGAGGGTGGACAAATAATAGAAACTTTAGTAATTATTCACTGATGTAGCGCCGGGTCACAAGATTTCGCAAACTTTTGCTGAATAGATTAGACCAAAAGTACATTTTGTCAATGACTTTTCGACTTGGATTGCCGAATTCACTACTAGAGTAATTTTACGTATTTTGAACTAAAACAGTTGTACATCGCGGATTTTAATTAAATGACAAACTTAAATTTTTCTATTAATTTAATCGAACTGAGTATGATTAGATGTGATATAATTTAATTTAAACTTATACGAAGAAAAATTTTGTGAGTTGCAATTGAGTTATTTCTCTTGAAAGTTATAACTGTAGTTAGATGGGTCAGAAAATTTATTTGAATTACATGTTCCAATTTAAGCATCTAAATGATTAGATTACATTTACTATTTAACTATAACATGATATTTGATTCTGTTAAGAATTTAAATTTAATTTTATTCCGAATATTTCACAATTTCCTACAAAAATTCTCTATTTATTTTTACTTTTTTAATTAATTTTTCTTAATTTTTTTAGTATGAAATCGAATGGAGGACAGTTATATTTAGATTTAAAACGTGAATAGTTTTTATAAATATCTTATGTATGTATTTTTATTTTATTTGTATAATTTTTTTTTTCAGAAAGATCTCGCTTTAAAAATGGACACAATTTTTTAAGTGAAAAAGAAAGCCAAGAAAAAAGTTGTCGCAAGTTGGAGAGAACTTACTAACTTGGGATCAGAATAGACTAAATTGGACAATTGTATCACCAAAAGAAATTGATATGTTTGAATGCGCTGAACGAAGAAAGGCAATCAAAATCTAATTAATTTTGGAATAAACGAGCAGTAATGGTAAGTAATATATTAAAATTCAAAATAACATGAAAATATCTTGAATTATTTTTCACAGCATGATAAAGCTCAAAAAACACCGAGATATACATGACCAATAAAGCGTAAAAACCTAGCAATAAAAAATATTTTGAAAACAATATCCAGATCGTGAAGCAAACATTAAAAAACAAGCATTATTCTCTTCAGTTTTTCGATAAATACTTAAAATCAAACAGAAAACTTGAAAAAGGAATAACAAAGTACTCGTTAACAAACTTGCAGTTTTTTTCGAATTTAATTTTCTTTTGTTTTAATAACAAAACTTTGTGGGCAATCTTGCTTTTCCAAAACAAAAGTTAACAGAAGAAACTATTATATTAGCAGAAACCGAAACAAGCGTGCCACAGATAACATGCATCCAATCTGCTCAAAGTAAACCAAAACTACCTCACATGATTAAATTCAAGTTAAACATTAGCCGCCAGAAGCACGCAGATAAATAGTTGTGAGTAATAATTTAAAAGCAGGCGTCAAAACAGTAGCGTAAGCCAAAAGCAGCTTATGATACGATCAAAGACTCGAAAACATTCTGGCTGTTGCATCGCAGCCACACGTAAATCGCCATTCTCCACGCGACATTTCATTTTATAACACCCACCCTCTAGACCTTTTGAAAAGCTCTCCTGTTCAAACACATACATCCGAAATTGGCCAGGCAGTCAAAGTAAACTCAACGCAGGCCAGATTGTTGAGCTAAGACATCAATTTTGAGCGGAATGTTTGGCACGATTGGACGCTGTGTGCGGCTACTTTGGGACGCCCTGAAGACGCAAGGGAAGGCAACAAACTAGCCGGAAGCCACCCTCGCGTTGGATGCGTTCCACGGCTGACTACCCTTGTGGCTTGCAGCGTTGCGTTTGCCTTTGGCTTTTCGCTATTGCCAGTCGCGGAGGATTGCGCGCAAAGCAAGCCCTGCTCAGAGGCAAAAAGCGTACATTTCCAGCACCCTTGGATCTTTTATTGTATTTTTACGCGTCGCTCCGCCTTCGGCGCCGCGGATCCTTTCGTTTTTCCCAGACTCCCTCTCGCACTTCACTTTTGCGCAGAGTCATTTACATTCAGACTACGCGGGTGCACCTCGTAAGTTATTCATGTTTACTTTTTTCTTTCTCTCTTTCCTTTTTCACTCTGCTCTTCTTCTCTGTCCCGCTATTTCGCTGTTTTATCTCCATCACTCTTCAAATATTACGATTATTCGTGCGAGCACATTATGTGCGTATTCCCAGCTGGGTACGCGCTCTTAATGCTCGCAATGTATTACATGATTAACCGGTGATGTATAATGAATGGTGACAAGGCCGCAACTTTTTTGCATTCATTCGAGGGTGTTTCTTATCAGACAAATGTTGCGCGGATTTTTACAAGCCCCGCCAATGTCTGGGGACTTTTTCCCAGAATTCTCATTTACAATAAGACCGAGAGGTATTTTGTTTCGGCTCGCGTTGTCGCAAGTGATTTGTTTGTCGTTGCTGGCAGCTGGAGCTCTTTGGAATCTGATTTTTTCCATGATAATTCTATTTAAAAAGGCACAAGATAAAATATCGTTGGGGCAATGAAGAGTTGTTTTTATTGTGGATAATGCGCGGAGGGATTATTCAGTAATGTATTTTCTATTGAAAGTTTATTTTCATTCTTTAAATTGTGACAAAATATCAAGTACGGTTGGTAATAAATTAAAAAATATATTTTACATGAATAATTATAAATTTAAGTATTTATTTATGAGAGTAATTTCAAGATAACTTAAAGTTTGTTTTGAATTTCTTTTTGCTGAAGAAAGGATGATGCATTCAGAAAACAGTATACGAAAAGATATGACGGTACGAATATTTATAAAATTACGGAATATATTTGTGCTGACAAAAATATTACCATTTAACCTAAATTCTTTGAATATAGACATTTATTGAATTTCATGATTTTAAACTAAAACTAATATTACTTCAGACATTTTTATTCATTAAAAATTAATATTGTGTATAAATCTGTACTTTCAAAATCACAGAAGATATTCTGCGCAATTTTTTTTTTCGCTATATGTTTTGTAATTTTGCGCAAAATTTATTTAAGTGCATAAGGGATTGCAAAATTCATTTTAAATGATATTCATTTTGTGCAGAAACTTCTTAAAATGAAAAAAAAAAAATTACCTTTTGTTTCAAAGTTTTATGACGAGTCATTGTAATGATGAATGCCATCAGTATCGCATTTACTGCAGTAAGTTGTGATCAATAAAACGTTTATTGGTTAAACTGCATTGTTTACAATTCTTCAAAGCTTTAAAGTTAACTAACAAATTGATGAATTTTATGAATTGTTAATTAATTTTCTTATTCATCATTCTATCTGTTGATTTTATTGATACTCAGCTTTTTAATATAATATATTACAAATTATTAATTCCACAATATTACAACTATTTAATGCTTTGCACAAAATATAAATTGAACATAAATACAACATTTGAATTTATTATCAGCAAATTTGGAATGTGCTTGGATAAATGAAAATGTCGATTAATTTAAAATCAAATTTTCTTTGTCATTTTAGCAAATCAAATCAAATGATACAAGTCATTTGGTAGAGCTTTGCGGTTTTATTGCTGACAATTTCCTGAACAATTTACCTCATTTTTCGCACGCATTATGTCTCGCACTCTACTTTTTCGAGCAATGCCACCGCAAATTTCACAAACATGATACTCTTTCGATTTGAGTGTTAAGTGGAGTGGTCATATATTTTTTGTTTTCAAGCAACAATAAAAAGGCATCGAAGAGTGTCATATTTCGTGCATAGAAGAATCGTCAGTAAAAAAAAGCTTTCCGAATTCGACGCGACCGTAATAAGTTGAATCCACTCGTGGTGAAACGGCGAGGTATATCATGGCATGGCATTGAAGAGTTGAACGCATCCGTCAAGCAGACGGCCCTTCGATTCATACACGCTTCCGAGCCATATTTCACTTGCTTTCTCGCATTCTTTCCTTCTTTCTTTCTTTCTTCTTTTCCCTCGTGCGAGCTACAACTTCTGGTATATTTTTTCCTCTCGTCTACTCCTAGACGCTATTCCGACAAGATATGAACGTAGCTGGGGTATTATGAAATTCCATCGGGCGCCACAGTAAAGAGAATAAATAAAGTGACGAAGATCTGATACACTTTTTTTATGACTAGAAGAAATGTTTGCTTTGGAATCATGCGAGGCTAAGATAGTAATCGCTGCTTGATTGATGTCACAAATAATCTGCAATGTTTTCCTAAATTTCCAAGTAAATCTATGAAACTTTTTACATTACAAGGATATATTTTATATTATAAAAATATACAAAAAATAGTTCATTTAAATTCGGTTTATAAATCTGACGGTCATAGGAAGAACGACTTAAGTTCAATTTTTGTCAACATTAAAATAAAAGCGTTTTTAAATGCCTTGCAATTTTTCTTTTATTTAACAACATTATTTTTTATTCATATAATGTTTTGTCATGAAAAAATTGGAATTTGCAACATCACTTAAGTTCTTAAATGTAATTTTTTTCATCGAATAAAATAATTAATCATTTAATAATCAATGTTAAACAGTTATTGGTTAAAAGTGGATTCGTTGGTTTTTCAAAACTCCATAAATAAGTTTACGTAGCGTGGAGACCTTACGTAGATATTTTTATGACATATGAAAGTGAATATTCTTTTGTTTTTCGTTCCAAATGAATATTTTTTATTAAACAATCTTAAATAATACAAATTTAACGTTAAATGTTACTTTAATAATTTAATAGAAAAAATAATGCCAATAAATGTTTGTAATTGATTTATTTGAAAAATAATTTTTTAAACAAAATCCTTTAAGATTGAATTTGTTGTTGTTTTTTTGTTTTTGTTTTTTTTAAAGTATTTTTCCAATAAAATTATTTAATAAATTTGACAGGCATTTTTGTCTGTTAAATTATTATAATTAGTTGTATTTAGTGTCAATTTGTATTATTTAAGATTTTTAAATAAAAAATATTCATTTAAAATAAAAACAAGAGAATTTATACGCCATAAACATATCTACGTAAAGTCTCTACGCTACGTAAACTTACTTAACTTTGAGTTTTGAACAACCAATGAATCCGCCTCAAGTATTTTATTCAACATAACAAGAAGCAATTTTATTTTACTGTAAATATTCAAAAAAATTAACTTTAAAAAATTTTTCAATTCACATTTAACCTGCCATATCTTGAAATGTCAAAAAATGGATTTAATTCGTTCTTCATATTACCCACAGAAATTAATTTTACTTATGTTCAAATGTTGTTCTTATATTTTTTTCTAATATTTAGGACAAATCTTGTATTAAATTTGTAACCTTAATATTGGTGTTTAATATTTTAAATTTAACAATTACGATTAAAAAGTTTGTGTTTAGCGAATAGCCTATTGAATTAGGTTTATCGTCAAAACCGACCAATATATAACAACAGCTCAAAGAAGAATCGTTGTATTCCAAGCACATAATATTATCAACATTGCACAGATAAATGAATCTGATGTATCGAACGCATTGATGTATCGATTAATGCGTGTTTACGTCAAAAGTTACACGTTTTCATCATGTGACGCGAGATCGTTTTGATATGATTCGTGCGATTACACGTATTCATTGTACTCGTCCACTGATATTGCTATTTTAACGTCAAGATTATGTATACAAAGTACTTGCATAATCATGAATCGGTACGTGCGCGCTCTTCCATACACATTATCCGAATTATTAATCGAATAATTACATATTTTAATCCACTACTTTAAGTTAGGAAATTGATTTGCAAACAATGCTGAATTTCATACCACAAACTTTCGAGTATTAAAATTTATCTTTAATAATAACAACATATTTTTTTCTCTCTCCGCAATATTTTCCCTTGGTAAATGAATTTGAATTTTCGTCAGTAATTTAAATAACAATGGCAGAAGTTGAATTGAAGGGGACACAGTTAAATACTTTATATTCAATTTCATTTTAACAAGTAAAATGCCCGAGAGTTTTGTTAAATTTCAAAAATACAAAATTTCGTCACTTAGAAAAAAATGTGAATGCAATAATTTATTAATAATGAACGTTGTTCGAAAACTAGGACACTCTTGCTTAACACTAAAACTACCAGAAAATCTGTTACTCTAGAACTACCAAGGGGACAAATTTGTCCCCTCGATTTTTCTAATTTCTTATAAATAAAAATGAAAAAATCGATATTTTTGCAATGTATTTTGAAGAAAGGAACCATCCAGACTGTAATTAAAGTTTTTTTTTTAAATTATAAAATATAAATGAATTCGGTAAACAGCGCTGATATTTTGAAACTTTCTAACAGTAAATAACTGTTCCACATTTTGCCTATTATTTCATTTTTTTCACTTTTTTCTTGCTTTTTTTACAATAAATTAATACAAGATTTTAATTCCTATTGATTTTATTAGTCCTACAAAGTATTCTTGTCGAAGAAAAAAATTATTCTGCCACTTGTTTATAAAAAACTCTGTCGGGGACAAATTTGTCCCCTTGGTAGTTCTAGTGTTAAAAAAGATAAATGCGTAAAAACACTTTTTTTTCATTGTAACTCAAACTACGAGTAACGCTGATTTCGTTCTTTACGAAGTAATCACGTTTGCTCTGTGTGAAAATACTCTCTCTTGCGTATTTCCGTGTAACAAATTTGTAAAGAAAAAAAATTAAATACTAACGCACCACACTGATGTGCTTATATAATCGCGATTCAAATAACGCAACATGTGTCGCACGCTTTTTCGTGTTTCCTTGCTTCTCTTAACTACTTCAAACACGCGAGCATAATTTCATTTACTCGAATAAAATTGCTTTCTTATTACTCTTATGTGAGGCGCCAATTTTTGTATTATTTATTAGTATAATTCATTTTACCATGATAATCAATGAATGAAAGTTTGAAGTCTAAAACAATTTTTGATACAGCTATTTTAATAATGAACGAGCAGTGTGCAGTAGTAAAAATTTGTTTTAGGCAAACGTGAAAGATCGGGCGCAATGCGAGTTTACCATAGTTTTTTTCGCGAATCACGCAAAAACGTTTCATCTCGTGACCTCATAAAGAGAACATGGAAGTTTATTAAAAAATTTTTTTATTACTTTTTTTACAATAGTTTCATATTTTTCAAAACTATGATTCTTAGGTTTTAACTTTTCGTGCTCGATTAATAAAACATTTCAAAAAAGGTATTTCTAAAGATCTTTAGAATGTATTCTATAAATTTATCCTTCTTTTGAATGGCTTTGAGTTGATAGAACGAAATTCTTTTTTAAATTATTTTGATGCACGTATGTACTGAGTAAGATTTTATGCATTATTAAGTAGTATCAAATTACAATTTATACGAAAATTTTTTTTGAACTTAAGAAAAAACTGTTATAAAATTATTATAAAGATGAACAAAATGAATACATATTTTATAGACAAATAAAATAAAAAAAAAAAAATCTATGATGTAACTAAAAAAAACATGAAGAATAAAGATAGTATTGATACTTGTAAAATGATTTTCAGTACAAATGTGAGAATTCCTATAAGTGAGTTCTTCAGGTGAATAATAGTTACGAAAGGATGAGCCTGTCATAGGCAAATGTCTCCATTGTTAGCTCGAGCTCACTGACGGAGATAGATTTCAAGATGAATCTTGTACAAATAAATCTGTTAATCTAGGAAGATTGTAGTGCATGAAAATCTAAATTAGGTGTTATATTTTTAGAATAAAATTATTCCTGGATATTAAAGAATAAACAATTTACATTCGTTTAAATAATATTTATATCAAATATCAATTTAAGCAACCCAAGTGAAATCATTAAATTGCAAAATTATTTGCTATAAATGTATGACAATTTTTCTATACTTTTATAATACAACTTCTAGAAAGAAATACAATGTTATAAGATTGTAATAATATCTTTAGGTACCAGAAGAAGATAAGATAAATTTATAAAAATTTGATTGTTATATGTATTTTGTTCGGTAAATTCAATGCCGCTATTTTACCTCTAGCAAAAAGTTTATACGACACTGAATTTACAGCAAAAAATACATACAACCTCGAATGTTCATGAATTTATCTTAATTCTTTCTGATATCTGAAAACATCACTACAACCTATTCTTGAGACGAAATAAACATAATTTTTTTAAAATTGCAGTTTTTGTTTACTTTTGTTAAATATATTTGCAGATATTATCATTTTTGCATGCGTGGTAATGTTTAAAACTGATTCATGTGTAAAAAATTGTTATCATGGATATTTCGAACTTTTATTCTTTTTTAACACTCATGTGTTTTTAAATTATTTATTATAATAGTCAAAATGACATTTTTTATCGCATTTAAATGAATATTTTTAAATAAGGAAAAAAATCTGCGAATATAATGTAAAACTGAAATGACATGTGGGTAACATATGTTTCATTTTATGAGAATTCGCATGTATTTAACATACATGTTAAAGACATTATTTGAGTATTTACCAAAGTTAGATTAGATTTTAGAGAAGCTTCTGTGGTCCCGTGATTAGAGCTTATAGCCTTCGAGTGTTGATTTCAATTCTCATCAAAGAAGTTATACATGAATAATACATATATGTTACATACATGTAAGCTTTTTATTTTTTTAGACCAATAAATGCTGCATGCATATTTAATTCATGCTACATGTATGTGACTGGCGTAATAGCTAAAATTATCATTATGTTATACACATATGATGCATATATGTAAACAGCGATTTAGACATGCACGTTAAACCATGTATAACATACGGAGCACCATGTACGTTACACGCATGTTATACATATATGTAACATGTATGTATATGCGAGTTTCATATATGTAGTATATATGTAGCATATACGTTGCATATATGTTATACATATACGTTACACGTATATCACATGTGTGCAACATGCGTGCGGTTTTTTTACGAGATTATAGCATTATGTAGATCAAATTAAGAAGAGAATTATTTCGTTATTTTACTATCACAAGGAAGTATACATTACCACTTACTTTCTGTATTAAAAATAATTTTAGTATTGATAATTAAAAAAACTCAACTGGTACAAATTTTCACCATTGGCAGTTTTAGGTTAACAATATTTTAATTTTTAAACAAATACTTTTGTTTATTCGAAAATTTGCGAAAGGTAAAACCATCGTTAATAATCAAAATTTGTCACAAAGTTTTGAACAAATCCTTTACAAATTAAAACTTTTATGATTATTTCAATTGTAAAATAAGACAAAAAGTGTTACTTCTACAATACATTATAACATATTTTGAAAAATCGATTAAATTATTAAAATATTTTTTATTATATTAAACCATAAACATCAATCATTTTTTTAATAAGCTAAAATTTTGTTATCTTATAAGAAAATTAACATGATTTCACTGATATATTTTCTGGAAGGACAAATTTTTGTAGTGAATCCGAAAAGTTAACGCAATAGAATGTAAATTTTTGTTCTTAATTGATCGTGACAATAACGATAAAATAATTTGAATTGTGACAACTTTATTAATTTAACGTTAAGTTATCTGTAACAGTTATTTAAGCTAAGAGCCACGAATTAACTTTTTTTCAATTATCCAATAATCAAATAATTGCAATAGTGCTTTTGCGACCAATCGTAAAATCGATTTTAAATGTAAAAACCAAGCGAACCATAACATTTTAATACACGCTTCAATAAATTATAAAATAATTAAGGTTCGGACAATGCGCGGAAACAAAACTGATCAACGAGAATGATGAAATTAATTGAAACAGTTGAAACATTTCTGCAATTGTGTTTCGCGCGCGGACGTACCCTCAGATGCATAATGAAACTTGCTTCAAGTTTATCTAATTGTTTCTAAATTCTAATCATAAATTACGCGTAATGCGAATTATAATTAATGACGGGCACTTAATTTACATTGGAATTGCACACGCTGGCAAAACTTAGCCGAGTACAAAATTCATCGGCAGTCTTGCTGGACGATTTGCATTTTTATTAATCTCTCTTTGTTCCTTATTTCATATTTTATATTTTATCAACAATTGCGTCAGTCAAATGATATTCATTTGCGTACATTTGCTTATTTATTTAAGCATAATAAATATAGCCGCCTTGGTCTGTTTTAATTTTCATTATTATACGCCTGTGCTTTTAGAATTTTTAAGTCCGCGATAAGAATAATATCTCATTTCTATTTAATCGAATTAATGATCAGATATCAAGTAATGTATGCAAATTCGGTGTTTGCATTAGCTCAGATAAAATGTTTGTTAAATTAAAAATCGTGGACCGTAATGCGCGGCGCATTGAAAACAAACACATCACACCATCATTATGTACTATGTAAGTTAAAACGTGACTTACAATGTTTATGCTCATAATTTATGCAATAACTTCCGACAGCGTCTGGAGTAATATTTCAATATGGGATGTGTGCTGCTTATAGCGCTGACTTTTAGAATGCTCGACTAGCAAATTCCACGTAACCGCATTAAATTAGTCTCTTCATTGTGTTACGAGTCGTTGATTGCGATCACGTTTGTCAATTTCGTAGACAAACTCTGTCTTTGCGTTTAACAAAATAGTATGCATTTTATTGCTCGTATTTAATAGGTTTTGTTAAAAACTGAATTACAAGTAGCTTTAGAAATAGTTACTACAAAAGTTTTATGTTTGAAAACTTTTATTTATACACTTCGAAAAGTAGGTTTTTTCAATTTATTATTCCCAACAAAATACTAAACAACTTTTCCCAGTAAATCCAATAAAAAAATGACATGTGTCTTAGGGTTAAACTGTTATTTAACCCATTCATTCATGAAAACTTATGTAAATGAGACAAAATTATGCCTGAGAAAGCTAATTTAACTATGATGAAATATGTTTAAGGCAAAACTTTTGATGCAAGTATTATTTAAACAAACTTTACATGTTGCAGTAAATAAAAATGTAAATTTGTGAAAATTTGAACCTCAAAGGTTGGATTCGAAATAATTTATAAATACAAACTACGATTCATTATATTAATTAAAGTAAATTCACGAAAACCTTTATAATTTTTTTATTTATTTTTTCTAACTCTATACATTTTATTAAATTTTTCTTAACGTCTATATCTTTTAATAATTTTAAATTCTGTGTAAGGGATATTTTTGACAAACTCAAAAAGACAGACTCTATACATTTTTTTTTTTTGACAATGTATTAATTTAATTTTGACTTAAAATTAAGTGCGATTGTCATTTTTATGGCAAATTTTGTAGATCTGAAGAGGAAATGGAAATATATTTCGAAACATTGTGACAAATTAACTTCTATATTTATTTATTAGATCCAATCTTGACAAAATAATTTTTCTTACAACTACCCTAGTAGAAATGTAACAGGGCTGGCCATGGCAAAAATGTGTCCCTGATCAGGATAGAAAATGGAAGCCTGACTGTTTGGCTGCCTGATCAAAGCCATTTCAGGCCCTGAACTCATTTTATTAAGTGCTAGCAAACTTATCTAGAACAAGGCATTCTTATCAGGCCCTTAAAAGATTTTCTAATCAGGTACCAATACAGAGCGTGACGGCGGGTATTGTTATGGCCCTGATCAGAAATTTAATTACGGCGACAAAATAGTTACTTGACCAGGGCCATGTTAGATTTAACTTTTATAACCTGAAAAAATATATAATAAAAATTTTCTGCCTAAAATTGTATAATTTTATTTATTTGAAAAAAAAACAAAGTATGTCATGATAAAGACTAAAATAATTTGCTGCTGAATAGTTTAAAAATTTACTTATGGTACATTGTTTTTATTATAAATTGGAAATTTGACAATTTTTCTTGTCCGGCCCTGATAAAAAAAACTGATATAAATTCCCTGACAGCACCATAGAAAAAGCCTTGGCTACGGTATCAGTAACCATTTCAGGCCCTGATCCGATGAAATGTTTCAGGATATATTGCAGGGTCTTGGTCAGGCCCTTATATGGTTGTTTTTTACACCGAGCTGCCCTATCAGGGCCACAGTACAACCTGGCGTCACGCTCTAATACAGCGCCCAAGATGAATAACCGATTAATGCCTGATCAGGTCACATGGAATCCTGATCAGTGCCATTTTTAGCCTGATTTAAATTTCTACTAGGTCACTTTAACACTCTCAGATTTTAATAGTTTTATAAAAATTTTGAAAATTGGCTCCAAATCTATTTTTCGAATTATATAAAAAATGTTAATTGGTTAATAAAACAGCATATTAATCATTTAAGTATATGTTATAAAATGATTTTTAACTACATTTGGAGCTTTCCATGTCAAATTTAGACTTGGGTCAGAAATTAAATATTTAATTTTTTGTATGATTCTTCACTAAAAAATAATCGACATTTATTGTTGCATTTGTTTTTATTTTGCATATTTAAAATATGATTTTGTGACATTTTCGATATTTGGCTTATGTCGTGCATGTGCGAATTATTCATTAATTTTTTATGATATTCAATTCTAATAACAACATTATTTACATATACTTTCTAATATTAGTTTTCTTGTTTTTTCAGAATATTAACATGCAGTTTTTAAATTTTATAATTTTCTCTCTGAAAATTTGATTTTTGTTCGAAAATATACTTTTTTCAAACGTGGACTTGTTTGATTTTTTTTATACTTTAGTAGTACAAAGCACAAACATTAATAAAGCTCCTCTCAAATTTTTGAAATGGGCAAACTTGTGGTTTGAAAGGTATTAGCAAAAATGTGTAGCCGCGCATAATTTTACGGCTAAATTAGGTTAAATTATTGAGTTATGATTTTTTTTTCCAAACAATTAAACTTAAAAATAATTTTGACATAATGTTATGAATACCTTGAAATATTTTTTTTCACAATTCAATGAAAAATCAATAAAATCTTCACATTTGTAAACACAAAAAGACGACTGCTAGATAAAATAAATTGATCAAAAATGACAATCAAATTGTCTTTTTTTCAACTAATCAAGTATTGAAGAAGCTAAGAAAAGATATTGAGCAAAGTACCATTTTTGATCAATTTTGCAATAAAATTGATTTATTTGAAGATAAATTAATCAAAAGGACTAGTAATATTGAATCTTGTTTAATATTTATTAATTGTATTGAATAAAGAAGGGCAGATAAATAATAAGCAGATAATATTTTTAAGTAAATATCGAACATCAGTTTAATCATTATGGCCAATAAAATTGTATTCTTTTTTTTCATTTTGATTATTTAGAAAAATATATTATGAGTTGAAGATGAATCGTTCTTTAATTAGATAAGTATACTAGTGATACAAAACGAAATTATGTCAGCCACAGTATTCATACTACATTTATTTTCACCACTTATAAGGTAAAAGTTTTAGTCTTTTTATTTCGCAACCAAAAATTGGTCCCCAAACACTTTGGACGAGATAACCCACCACAGTTCATTAGCAGTTTTTGTTTTGTCAACGTAATTGTTTTCATTTGTTTAACACTAGAAGGACGGGCTTTTCAAACTCCCCTAGAAGGACAGA
This sequence comes from Idris sp. 1 HC-2018, assembly GCA_022817325.1. Taxonomy (NCBI): domain Eukaryota; kingdom Metazoa; phylum Arthropoda; class Insecta; order Hymenoptera; family Scelionidae; genus Idris; species Idris sp. 1 HC-2018. The sequence goes on along the minus strand of JABFPM010000760.1, from coordinate 9,278 downwards.
GGTGACAAATTTGTCGCTTTTATTTAAATAATAATAAAATAATACTTATTTTTATTTTTTGGTTAAAACGTGATTGTAGATAATAAATTGTGATATTATACATAATTTCATTCTTTGAGTGTTTTAAAAATAACCTATGGAGCAACTATCTGTGGGCTATCAGAACCAAATAAGTCAGTCATTTATGTTTGATTGTAATGAAAATGTACATACTTATTTTTCGAACTTTTAAACTGAAATGATTTAATCTTTAATTAGTTTTTTTTTTAATATTTTCTTTCAGTAACACAAATCAGTATTAATTTTTGAATTTAATTAATATATGATTGTTTGGATTTTTTATAAATAAAGGTACATTTGTAAAAGTAAGTCCATTGTGTAGATTTTAATATTTGATGTAAAATACAATTTTATTAATTAAAACTATTTTTTCTAAGTGAAAAATTAATTTAAATAACATTTTAAAATTTGTTTTATCCCAATTTGAGGAAAAACTGGATTTATTTGGTTCTGCCAATAAACTACAAAAATTCTGTAATTTTTTATTCCGATAAATTGTTATTATAGAGTGAATATTAGATGTTAATATTCAAAAGATAAAAAGTAATAATAAAATTGATGAATTATTCGCTGAGATATAAACAAAAATGTGTGACAGGCTGAAAAGGAAGAAAAAGAAAACGTTTATTAATTTCCATTTAAAACACGAATTTTTGGACGTCAATATCTCGGAAACCAATTGACCAATTTAAATTTAAATTTTGAAATATACAAATCTTTAAATTATAAGAAAAAAATAATTGTCCCAATTTTTTGTAGACCGGTTTAAAAATATGACTTATATTGATATTTGATTTTTTCAAAAGCGACAAATTTGTCACCTCCGTCCATCTTGTGTTAAATTATGTTATTCAGTAAAATAAACATTTTATCAATGCTTCATATTCATATTAAATTATAATTTATTTTAGAGAAAATTAATACATATTTATTTAATTTGAACTATGTTGAATGCAGTTGTTATCAAGTATGGTTTTAATTTAAGTTCGTTAGATGTCTATAACGAAAATTTGTTTGAATAAATTAGTTCTGTACAATGTCAAATTATACCAAGATATAATTAGACTAAAATATTACGTTAACATTTATCATGAGTTTAATTAATTAATTTCATATTGAATATTAAAAGGAACAGTAGAAAAATTGATATTCCTCGTTATCTAATTAGATAAATATTTTATTTTAAATATACTTTGATGATGTATAAAACTGTATACTTCCATTTGTTATTTGGAAAACTAGAGCACATTTTGGGGAAGTTTGTCGAGTTTACAGTTTGCGTGATATAACTTTCCAATTTAAGGGCTATATCACGCTACTCTACACTATGACTTTACGAAAATTTTAGTTGTTACAATAAGTTTCATCATAAAATATATAGACGTGTAACATGTAGATTTGATAATATATATGTACACAAGCATACCATATTTTATATTTTCAATCAGAATATTTACAAATTATTTAGTTATCTGTAAGTATAGAGCTGTGAAAAAGTCTTTAAACTTGAAATGAAAACCAGCAAAAATTTCAATAGTACTTAATAATCAGCAATTTCTAGGGTATATTATATTGTGCAACTCAAACTCAAAGTGAATGATGTTCGACGAGTGCATTTTTTCACCCAAAAAAACTTTGAATATTACTGAATAATCTGCTAGTTTATCGACCTTTAAGTTTCTATTTCATCCAATTCGTTATTTCAATTCTAAGAGCAAATATAAACAATTTTTAACAATGAATAAAAGCGTGCTTTATGAAGTAGAAACCCTTAGTTGCAAAATGCATTTTCATTGTTTTCAATAAAAAAGTTTACTTCAAAAATGACGATAATAGGAACCAGAACACATACTTTAAATGTACAAAGTCGTATTTCATTTTTCGTTACAACTGAAAAAAACATTTAATCCAAAGCCTCATTTTTATAAATGCGAACCTTAATTCGAATTAAACTAAATAATAAAGACAGTATCTATTTTATTACCCGACTAATACAATGCTTGCAATGGCCTTTTAACTTATTTTCTCTTTTAATTTTGTATGACCTAAAATGCTGCATATCTTTTTATAATACACTGTTTTTTGATCATATATATTTTTTGCAAGAAAAATCTTGCTACAGCGTTGAATAACGGAAATAAACCCAACTTTCTGAGAGTAAAAAAGCTAAGTTTAGATTAAGTAAATATGTTTTGGTGAATACAGTTTAAAATACGTATCACAAATCAAATTATATCAGTATCAAAAGTACACACAAAGACATCTGTGATGAGCTTATTAACTTTGAGGGATTAAAATAATCGATGAAATTGAAATGCTCAACATGCTCTGGTGTTCAAAATTCTCTGGTCTCAAATATTTAAGGTAATTTCGAAGTTAAATTGCTAAAGTTGTAGAAATTAAATTCTTAAAATAAAATGATTTTGATTTTCAAATTTAATAGCTCAAATTACTTGAATAAGTTGACACTTTAACATATTAACATTCCGAAAATTCCACTCAATTTTTAGTATCGTTGTTAACTGAATGCTGGTCGCAACATTTCATGGACATAAAAATCTTAAACCTTTTTGTTAGGTTTTCTCGTCAAATTGAACTGATTTAGAGAGCGGCAAGCAACAAACTTTCTTTGACTCTTGACTGTGAAGTTACCCAAATATAAATTGTATATTCTCAACAATCAGAAGAATATACATTTTTTGCAGATTTTCTTTGAAATAAACAAACTTAGTGTTTTCTGTGAGATAAAAATGATTATTATTATTATTTTAAGAAATTATAATCTTTTCATATTTGTATTTTTTTAATTTGATATACGATGAAATTAAATAGAGAACCATTGTTAAGTAAGAAAATGTGTTCAAATAGCGCATAATATAACCGAAATACCGAAATTCACAGGTAATTAATTTGTAACTGCAACGAATTAATTTTGCTAAGTTTAGTAGAGCTGTTCAAGCTTACCCATTAAATAATTAAATTAATCATGAAATCAGAGGTGGATTTTACACTAAATTAACATAAGAAATATCAAGTTCCATTAAAGTATTTAATTTTTTTAGTTGTTATTATTAATAGGACAATTAACAAAACTTAAAGTAGAAAATTGGAAAACATTTTTTTTTCATAATACCTTTAGTATTCTGCACAGTTGAATCTTCTCAATTATTTCATGTCAAATTTACTACTATTTGAGACAGGTGAGATATAATAGAATGTTTATTCTTTTTGAAGGAAAAAAATTGTCACTTACGTTAGTTCTACGTAAACTTTGTGGGAAAATTTGTGATAAACACAAAGCTCTATTAGTTCATTTAATTTTTTGCTACATATTTAGATAAAAACAGAGTTTATACATCTGTAAATGTTTTTACCTCCCACCCCTAAATATAAAATATTATGAAATAAAGACAAAAAAGATTAATCGTTTTTGGCAATTTTTGAGTTTCTAATTCAAAGCGATTTTCAAATTTAATTACAAAAGACATTTTTTAATCTAGAAAAGACTTAGTAAGAAAAGGGTTAATATTTTATTTAAAAAAATTAAAAGTTGATTTTTTTCTTGTCTATATCATCCTGTAAGCTTAAACTACAATCGAGGAATCGAAATTAATTTATGCAAGATATTTTTTATTTGTAAATACCTTTATATAACAGATGTTTTATTTGTTAGTATATAACATTTTATACAATTACGTAATTATTTTTTAATAAAATAACAATCATATTAATTTATAATTAAAAAAATATTATTATAAAACAAGTAACCAAATATTTTGCTATAACAATAGAAATTTTAAGATTTTGGTGAAATTAAGAAACTTGTTAAACTTGTTATTATCAAGAGAATAATCTTATAAATAATTACAAGAGTTTTTTTTTAAAATAAATTCCTTGTTTTTTAACAGTTGTTTAAACTTTGAATGTAGAATCTGTTATGTGCCCATTTTTAATTGTTAGTATTTTACAAGTGAATAAATAAATTTTATTAAAAAAAGTAACTTTATTGTCGCTGTCAAAACGTTCAATTTTTGTGTTTATTGGTGCCTCACAAAATCTCTCAAAGTTTCATTGAAAATTGAAATTTCCGGGTTGGCAACCTTCCCTTGTTAATCCAAAGCTGTATTGATTCATCATAACCAACGTATGACTTTTCTGGATAATGTGATTTTTGATACTGATATGGTAAAAAAATATAATAAATAATGACCTAGAAATTTACATGAAATAAAACGTTTTGAATTTAAACAAAAAAACATATCAGTTATCAGTTTTAATATATATAAAATATAATATTACATTGGGATTTAAATTCAATAAATGAACAGCATTCATACTTGCTTATCAAAGTTTACAAACTGGACAACAGTATTTTGTAATGTAAAAAACATGTATAATTTTATATAATTGTGACATTGATGGTAATTTACGTTCAAGACTGTTTGAATTTATTATTAATGGAAGTAAATAGTTCAAAGAAATTAACATAATAATAGTAATTCAAGGAAGGCTACCTATAATTTAATATCAAGAGAATGACGTTGTGATCAACCATTGAATTAGTCAATAATATTGTGCATTTATCGAGAACAAATAGCTTGCTTGATGTGAAATAGCTGATATGCAAATTCAAATCACGCGCGTCTCATTGTTGCCAACATGCGATTACAGAATGATAAAGTTGTATGATTTCAATATGAATAAAAAGCTTATAATTAATAATCGCTGACATTTTATAAATGAATTATATCTATAAATATTATTCAACATTTATATTCCAAAGGCGTAGTTGTTGACAGAATGTATTTTTATTTATTTGAAACTTGATTTTCATGTAACGTAAATCCAAATTAAGTTCTGTGTTTAACAATCTCTAACAACACAATGATAGAATTACTTAATTTACTATATCCGAAAAAGCCGTCGACTAATCGGGTGTCTTCAATTCAGCCGTCCGATTTTGTCACCGGTGGCACCCTCAACGACTGGCAATCACCACGGGTGGCTCATTCTCCGCGATTTATCAGAGGTGATATAGCGTTAAGCGGCAAATGATTTGTGATTTATTTGACACTTATGTATAAGGCGTCATGCAACTCCAGATTTTAATGCTCATGATAAATGGGCTAAAAGCAGAAAGCAATAGAAGCTTACAACATTCCACCAGTTTTGTATTTTTTTGTTCTTTCTTTTTTTCGTCAATTGAAGAGTTGGACGCATGCCAATGACTCGTAAGAGATGCTCTCAAGTATTATACTACTGCTTATAAAGATTATTTTTTAGTAGCAGTTCGGCAATATTTTTTTGCCCGCGGGCTTTGTTTTTTCGTCTGCTCTGCCATCACTCCACTCGTGTTTCTCTCCACACTTCAGCGTGGCAAAACATTTAAATGTTTCACCATTTTTCAATTCACTTTTTCGAACTAACTATTCTGTTACGGTTTTTTTTATTTAAAAGCATATTAGTATTCCTTCTTAGTTCGGAATATTTTTTCCTATAAATGTGTAACGCAAATCATTGCGATTATAATTGCATGCTTATTGTGTTTTATACAAGATTTCCTTAGTATTGGATAATATTGTTGAAATAGCGGTTTTTGCAAATAAGGACCATATTAATGCTCGGGAAGTATATGAAATATATATGGCGATATTATACTGTAATATGGAAATGAGCTTATATGAACGTTACAGGAAAGAGTTGCTGGATGAGTAGTGTTTGCAAGAGTGATGATCAATACAGAAAATTATATAGTCTGATAGTGAATATTACATGAGGAAATACTATTGCACTGCTAAAATTTAGGGATACCTAACTACCACTGTAGTGAATTCGTTGTGATATTATTAAGGGATTAGAGCTTGCGTTAATTCCATTAATGGAATAGCTTAAATCTGAGAATTTCTCACATGACATTGCGAAATATGTGGAACGAATTTTGGGTTTACACTATACCACTGGCCGATAATAGAAGTATCTTTATCTAATTGATTTTTCTATAAAATAAGAGAAAAAGATATGAGCGTGTCATTGGGGAATAAATGTTAAAACCTATTGGCACTGATTGTGATTGCTGGTCGATGTTATTTGGGTCAAGTAAAATACACTTTCAATGATAAACTTTTGATTTGAAACTCCGAAAAATATTTTAAAATTATTGCATTGTTAGATGATATTACACCGCTGAGAAATATACTTGAATTTTTATGTTTGAAAATTGTCAGCGTTGATGATAAGAAAATATAAATGGTTTGTTTCTTTAATATATCTGAAATGGAAAAGATGAAATATAATATACACATCGCTACAAAATAATTGATCAAAGTCTGCGGAAGCTTTTATTACGAATGTATTAAATTTAACTAAATATATTTTTCATTTACTTAAATCAGATATAAATTTGATCTAAATTATAATGCCAAAAATATTACAAAATTGCTTCAAAGAATTTGTCAAAAATGGAAAGTATCATTTCTTTATATAGTATCATTTTATATACTTTTTTATTTTAGTAAACTTTAAGATGATATATTATTTTATGTAATAACACTTTTAACGTTATTGTAAAAACAGTATTTCAATATAAAACTAAACTAGACAATACATATCACTCAACATTATTTGCTGTGTATGTATCGAATTATAATTTATGAGAATGTGCACAAAAATATGATTTCATATGGATTTCCATTTATTTAAAACTCGCACAAAATTTAAGAATAATATTTTTCTTACAGCAACAAAATTCACTGGAGTTAATTGAAAAATAAAGTTTAAAGATGTCGAAAAAAGTAAATCTATGCTTGAAAGAAAAATAGCTTCTCAAGTCAAAAATGTTAACCTATAGTCAGCCTCTTTTTAACCTCTTTTTATTCTCTACAGAATTTTTTTAACCTTAATTTCAACATTTTTGTTTTATATTTGTTGAACCTCTATAGTTTTTTGTCAACCTCTTTTTTTTAAATAATTTTCAACTTTTTTCCAACCTCTTTAGATTACAAATATTGTTATTTTTTTTGACTTCTTCGACCTTTTTTTAATTTATTTTTACTGTTAATTACACATCGACCTCTCTTCAATCTCTTTAAATTTTACAACTTTTCATTCTCTTTGGTTGTACTTTTGAATTTTCATTCTCTTTTAGTTTATTCAAATTATTAAAGTTATTAGTTACCCTCTTTTTATAATTTTAAAATCCATACATTAAAAAGACTGTACAGACGCTTTTATGCATCCGCGTATACGGCGGGGGGAGGGGGGAATAAATATTTCTTGTTTAAATGTGATTTTAGCCATTAAATCAAGTACAAATTGTTAATATGTTGCAAACTTAGTCCACTAAACTGTGTCAGAAAATATAAATACTAAAAAAATATTAAATTGATAAAAGGGAAGGGAGGGGGGGGGGGTTTCGAAATGTCTTGATTTTTTACAAATTAATCGAAAAATTAAAAGGGAAGAGACACAACAAATTATTTAAAACAAAAAATTAAGTTAAAAATAATTGAGTGACTCATAAAAATTGTAACTATAAATATCCAAAAAATAAATATTTTAGAATGAATTCAATTCCAAAATAACAATACATACAGAATCTAAGGCAATTTCTGCTGTGCTAATCTCAACGCAACACTTAGGAATTCATGTAGATATGGTCTCACTTGATTTGTCTAGAACAATGTCCACACAAATGTGTTGATCAATGTCTGTATATGTGTTGAAAGAAAAGCTTTTTCTTCATGTCTTTCAATTCAACCTTTTTCTATGCATTTTACCTGTTTTTAAAGTCTTACTACAGTTTTAGATCCTTACTGCTAAGAAATGAAGAAATATAAATATTTTGAATTAAATGTAGTATGTTCTTACAAATATTGACAAGAAATATCAGTAATGATATCAATAATTGAAGTATTTTGTATTGGAAAATTAATTTTTTTCTGTAATAGTGAAAAATTGTCATTGGAAAAATGAACATTATTAAAATTAAAAAAGGTAGTGTCTACAGATACGGATTATTGCTGATCAAAAGAGGTTTCAATATGTTTCCAATTTTTTTTCGTCATTTTGAATCATTCTTGGGGGCGGTTTGGTCAAAATTCTATTTTGCTCATGTTAAGATCCACCAAATTGTACTCACCGAAAAAGCCGATTCCCAAGTTTTTGGTTTGATATGAAATGAATGGCCAATTCTAATTTTTTTTAATTTTTGAAGATCAGCCATTTTTTTTGCATTTTGTTTTTTTTTTCATTTAATGTTTAATGTAAACCCAAGTTGGTTTTTCTCATTAATATTTTAATTTTCACATACAATTTTTGTTGATAATTTATCTTATATCAATGACAAAGATTTTTTATTCAAAGTGTTTTCTTTTCTCGATCCAAACGTGCTAAAATTGCTATTAAAAACAATAAAGGAGTATGACCTGGCAGAGTTATTCGCTGATTTAGTTATGCTTAGAAAACGCCTTGATTTAAATAGCTATAGCTTTTTTTCCATGAAAATTATACTGTACCATAATTTGAGGAAATACTGTTCAATTCGTCTGCAACAAATCATGAAAATCGAAGCCTTATGAATCAGTTAGTTCGTGAGCTCAAAAAGTTATACAATTTTGCAAGAGGTTGGAAACTCAAAACTTATTAAAAAGAGTTATAAAGAGTTATGAAAAATGAAGAAGAGTTATAAATAGTTACAATGAGTTAATAAATGCTACAAAGACTTACAACGAGTTTCAAAGATTTTTAAAGAGTTTTTGAATTATTTACTGCAAATAATGGTATCTTTTCTAAACATGTTTTTGGGAAGATGTTTTTAGCATTTTATTCAAAAACGGAGTAAACATTTTTTTCTACTCATGCGCCATAGCAGTCTTTCAAATTATTAGGTTATGTGAGCAATAATGCATGGCAAAATTATTCTCTAAATAAGTAAATAAGTTCGTTTCATTTATTGCCTGACTTAATTAAAACTTAACAATTAAAATTGAAGAATTATCACGTTTTGCATTTTATATTTTTTAACATAAATAACGGTATCAATTTGTTGAAATAGTAAAATATTATATATTTTACTTAATATATTTATATTTTTATACACTTAATGAATATAGAGATTTGTAAAACCTTTGCAACTACAACTAAACGTTCAATCTTGCGTTTTTTGAATCAAGGTGCAGTTAATTGATCGTATAATTGTTTCCATACTTTGGTCTTGTTGG
>JABFPM010000759.1:0-19674 GCA_022817325.1 Idris sp. 1 HC-2018 | reverse complement strand
AGTTGTTGTTATTTATTGTTTTTGTGTATCAAGTTGGTGACGTGCTAGAAAAAATCTTGGCTTCTCGTTGAAAACGGGAACAGGGTTGGGGCAACAATTAATTCGGCTTTTGTGGAATAATAACGGGTTACGCAGAATCGAAGCAAGTTGAGCCTTGCACCGGTGTGGTCCGCAATTATGTAGCCGTGATGAAATGCTACTGGCTAATAACCTACTCTTGCTAGTGACCTGCGCGCTTGCAAATTATCTTAATACAACTAAAATGCAGCTTTGCTTTAGTTTCCAGCCATTTGTTCCGCGGATAATGATATAATCAGATGATCCTTAACATCTGAAAAATGTTGTGCTCAACGCACTTTTGAAAAAGGTTACGCAATCGCTGTTAGAGATCTCAAACTTTTTCTCTTTTCTTTTGCATATCAGCAAAACAAGAAAGCAGTAGTTTCTTTCTTGTTCATACAGTTAACTTTGCGATTTAGAAAGAAAAGAAGCTGATTAATTGGAAACTAGAAAATTGTCGTTCAATTGTAGTATTAATTGTGTCTTTCTCTTCTTGGTATAAACATTTTGTGTTGTTTGTGTATCTCTTTTGAAAGATCGATATGCAACGGGGGAAAAGAAAAAGAGAAGTCCTTTTGATTCAGGTATAGGTGGCATTATAATTTCGGCTCAGTATAACTTCACTTCTCCTGGTTGAAATGGTCAAAGTGCCGCTGTCGGCGTCGCGAAAAGAGGGTGTTCGTCACGCTATAACCGATTTCTTAAGCAACTGTTCGTTATTAAGTATCGGCTTGTACATGAATATTTCTTTTTCGATTATAAACGACCAAGTGCACCCACTCCTCGTCGACGGAAAATCGTTTGAATAACAAATGAAGGGATATTTCTCAAGTCTCTTGTGGTACATTTTCGATAATACTTACAATCTTTTAATAAAATAAACAACATATTTGTAGGGACTTGAGTTCGAATCTTCCAACTGGCTAACTGTTTTTTTTTTCTTAATACAATTTTTTGTACTTTGTTATTTTAATTTGAAGAAAGAACAATAAATTCTAATTCGAGTTTAAAGTTACTGAGGCAGAAGCTACCTGGAAGTTTGAGAAAATTATAGCTCGGTTACGATTGCGCGGCACGTTCCGTTTCTCGCGTAAAAGCCGAGCGCCTTTTAATTTTGGCTCTTTGCCTTTTTTCCCCTTTTTGTTTCAGACTATTCAATGCCCCACATTACAGCGGTGGCAACCTTACGCCGAGCAATCTCAACCTGAGCAGCCTGGGGGGCAGCGTCAGTCCATCGGTCGCTCCGAACATGAGTAACTGTATGGTCCAGGCCGCTTCCACCGGGGTTACTACTTCGGGCATAACACACCACCACGTCACACCGCACAGTCCCACGGAGGCAAAAAGTGGATATCCATACTTAGGAGGTATTGATTCACAAGTCTGCGGCAGACTCCACTAATTGTTTTTCTTCTTTTTTAAATAATGAAATTAAAGTTAAACAAATTTGACCAAATCTTGCAGTTTACTTTGGTTCCGTAAATAAGTATGAAAAGTAAATTCTTTTAATTAGGCTGCGTTATTTCGTTCTCTTAATTGTGATCTCAAAATTTTTTTCAACAAAATGTTTGTAATATTTAGTTGTTAGTGATACCTGAATGATTTTTCAACAAAATCTTATTTCATTAGTTTGTTAAGAGAATAAAGGTTGAGAGAAATTTTAACAAAAGAAAACAATGACGTTTTTCAAGTTGTAACAAAGTCTGAGGTGTTTTACGTTTAAATGATATTTAAGGCATTATCATTTGGAATTTTATTTTCGTTTTGTCATATTAAAAAATAATCAAAAGCTTGCCGCAGAAATCGTACTTCCAAATGAGTTTTCTCTGTGAGTCAATTTCCACGCACATAACATTTTTTCTTCTTTATTCATTTTGACTTGAATGTGTGATAAATTGTTTTTACTGTTGTATAATAACTATAAAATAAGTATTTTAGGTTTTTCAATTTAAAAGTGTTCTCCAGTTGATACATCCCGAGATTAAGTCAAAGTTAGTAACTTTATAATAATATTCATTTTTGTTAATTTATTTATTAATAATGAATTATTGTACTCAACAAAATTAACAAAAACATACTAATTTTGGCTTAAAACATTTAATTACGTGATTGTAAATATCAAAATTTCTGTACAGTTTTGTATTAAGTTGCATTTTATAGCTTTTCTTTTTAGTTTAGTTGTAATTTTAGAACTGTAGATGGTTTTTCGTGTATTATAGTAAGCTATTATATGATCTCTGGAAGGTGAACTTTACAAAAAAAAATATGCATAATATTTAATTGTAACTATTGTTCGTCGAAAACATTTGTAAAGGTGATAATAAAATAAATGGTTTAACTGAAAATTTGGTTTCTGTAAATCTTTATTTACCATATTTTTTCTTTTCTCCCAAGTTTTTGTACAACAAATTTCATCTATTTCAACATTTTGAGTTCCTAATTTCTTATTTAATTTATTTTATTCCATTATCATATAAGTGAAATTTTGAATGACAAAATATAAGTTACAAAATTCACAAAAAAACATTTGCATAAATTAAACACAAAAGCGAATCCCCCGAAAGACCGAAAGCTAATCCTTTTAAAACTGTCTTTACCTACCTGTTTTTACTCCAAATCGAGTCAGTAGAAAAGTCTTTTGTGGTTAATGATCGTGGTCCTTTTCGTGTCGAGAAATATTTGCTGCCACAAAACTAGCCAAGGTCATTTTAAAAAATTCGTATCATCGTAATTGCGTTCCGGAATTCCGCTATTCAAATGCAATTAAACCGTAATAATTTATTTCGTCTGCGTGAATAATTGAGACGGTTCTTTAATCTTGGTCTATGATGAATTTCTTTTCACAGAATTTAAGGAAATTTGTCAAATTTATCATAAGGAAATTTAACATCGATCAACAAATTTTGACATTTAATGTATTTTTTTCTTTCATTTTTCATTCTTAAACATTTTTATTACATTTAATTAAAAAAAATCATATTGCATTATAAAAAAAAGGTGAAAAAGACAATTTTTCTAATACTTTTTTGTAGTTATATAATTTATTGCTAGAGAAAAGAATAAAATGAGCGCAAGATAAAAGTGCAATGAAAAGAATAATATATAAAAAAGGTGTTTTTGGCTCTTGAAATTTAAGCACGTCTTGATTCAGTGTTAGGAAAGAGAGCTATAGAGTGTACGCCCACATCAGTTGACCATTGTGAGCGAACATTGCCGACAATCCAACAGTCTGTGACAACGAGCAATCAACTTGCCGTATATCTGCGTGTCCTGTCGCCACGCATTTATACATCATTGTGGTATTGTGTTTGACCTTAGTAGGTGGTTCTCTGTCTAACAAAAAAGCAGTCAGCGTCTGTCGTTTGTCTTCGATTTTTATTTGATTAAATTCACCGTAATTGAATTATTGATTTATGCACTTTCTATTGTGTATTTTGCGTTAATGAACTGCGCGCAAACAATGTGTTGTATTCAATAAACTAGTCCGATGAATTCGTAATGCTTTTCTTATAATTGTAATTTTGCAATTTTTTTATAAATACTTTAATAAAAATTATTTTTAAATTAAATATAGTCCAGTGTTAAATATTGGTTTTTAATAAGGTTATCTTAAAATATCATTGTTTAATATAACAATACTTTTAGAAGAAAAAAAGTCGAATTTTTAAACGAAACATTTTTAGAAACAAGTTTTTTCTTTTCTCTTTCGTCATAATTAATCCGAAAGTTTTTTAGAATGGTATTAATATCAACATTTGGGGTTTAGAGATTTATTTGTAAGTTGTTAATTCTTATAATTTGAAGCTCTAAAAAATGTTTTTCTCTTCAACCTCTTTGATACTGCGCAATCAAGATATTTCGAAAATATCTTTATGTTTTTGTTAACTTATAAGAGGCCAAAATAAAACATTCATTTTTCTTTGTTCATTGAACTTTATAATTTTGTACATTTACAATAATATCTTACTTTTTTGTATTTAAATTTCCATGTGTAAGAAATTTAAACGTTTTTTCATTATACCAGGTGTGATTTTTTGTAAAATTATCATATAATGTAATTTTTGAGATATTTACTCGGATATATATATATCTGTGGTTGTCGGGGTCAATCTACACTTTTATTAAAGTTAGTATGTTGTTAATTTAAGTTAATGATTTTTTAATATAAAAAAAGCTTTACATCTTCAAAATATGGCACATATTTTGGATTTAATAAAAATAGTTGATTTCGTTTCTAAAATAATTCATTTATAAAAATTGGCTCTAGACTTAAGCCTCTACCCTAAAGTTCATCCTAAATTAACTTTAAGATAAGTTATTGAATAACAAGTTTCTACATACTATATACGGTTAAATTTTGGATTATTATTTATAAAATTACAATTTATAGTTATCAATTATGTAAATGATAAGAGAAAGTAAAAACCATTAGCATAAACAAAATCTACTATTAATTTATAGATTGATGATTATAGATTTTTTAGTATATAGAAATTTTGCCCATTTTTATTTTAAAAAAATTAACTCACAAATTATTTATTATTGGGGCAATCCAAGTTATACGTGCCACTACCCAAAAAAATTGTTTAGCTATCAGATTCAATTTTGAAAATTTAATATTAATTTATCATAAAATTTAGATTCATTTTTCATGAATTGAAAGCTCTTGAAATATAGAATACAATACACTAATTTGTTTTCGTATTAAAATTCATTAAGTTGGTGAAAATACTCAAGTAAAAAAAGAAACAATTTTTTCGTTTAATCCGACTGGATACATTTTAATGAAACCTACTTTAAAGTATTATTTGAAATCTTAACTACAACATACTTGATTTCGGGGATGGAACAATATTTTATTAATAAGATACAACTTTTAAAAAATAACGAAGAAAGATGAAGAACTGTCAATTTGATTTTCTAATGTTATTTATAACCAAGACAATTTTTGTAAATACTAATAAAAGTTGTATTTTATTAACGAAATATTGTCCCATCTTCGAAATCAAATATGTTGTAGTTAAGATTTCAAGTAATAGTTTAAGGTAAGTTTCATTAAAATTTGTCAAATTAAATGAAAAAATTGTTTCTTTTTTTACTTTTCACCAACTTAATAAATTTTAATACAAAAACAAATTAATTTATGTTATTCGATATTTCAAGATCTTTCAATTCATGTAAAATAAATCTAAATTTTATGATAAATTAATATTAAATTGTCAAACTTGAATCTGACAGCTAAACAATTTTTTGGGTAGTAGCACATTTGACATGAAATTTCCCATTATATTATAAAACCTAGTTTTTATTAATTTGATAATCAGTAAATATTTTTTAAAAAAAAATATATATATATATATATTCTAATTTGTATAGTTCAAAGAAGAATGTTATTATTTTTTAAAAAAGAATACACGTGCCATAAATGTATTAATCTAGACATTAAATTATTGTAACATTGCTTTATAATTACAATATATCTGAGGCTTCCTGGAAAAACGATATAACAGCAATAATCATGTTTTCGAGAAAATTGTTTTTTAGTTATATGAAATAATTCATCTTTCTTGACTTGGATAATATACTAAAGAACAAAAATATGAAAAATTAAATATAAAACTTTAATCCTATCAATCAAATATAATAAATCAATAAAATTACTCTGATTATACTAATTTTTTAAGCAGTTACTTTGGTTTTCCCGAAGTTTATGCAGTTACCTTTTTCTTAATTATTTGATCAAAATCACAATTTTTTAATTAGTTAAAACTGCGAAAGTATCGATTTGGCATCGCATACAACTGTGGAATATGAAACTCCAAGTCAAGAGAGTTCCAAAAATACATATATCTCTATTTTTTCAAATTTGTCAGTTACCTCGTTTTTCCACCCGAACTGAGCTTTTTAAAATATATATTTATAAAAAAAAATTAAACATAAATAAATTGAACTGATAAACTTCATCAATTAATAATCAAACAATTTATAATAATTAAATCACATGGTTTTAAGATTTGAACAATTATTTATTGCATAGCACGACAATCTTCTTACAACCACAATCTAGATTTTTGCTGAATTTATTAAATAAACTTTTTTTTAATTGAAATGTTGTCAGTTTATTATAATTTACTGATATATTTTAGAATAGAACTCGTTATTTTTTTTAATACAAAATTGATATTATTAAACAATTTTAGGCACAAGCACATGATTTTTCAAATCTAACAGTTATAATTTTTAATAAATATAATTTCCATTTTACAATTTGTTATAGTTTTTTTTATATTTAAAATGACTTTAGGTAACAATACGGCTCTAGGCTCAAGCCCCTTTACATATGTTATATGGATTTGTTATACAATAATCCATTCGGACTTACTTAACATTTTTATATTGGTTAGTGCCTCGAAGTCTTATAACTAATTTTGTTATATCTTTGAAAGTATTCAGAATTTTATTTAAGTAGCTTTTAAAAAGAAATTTTTAATTTTCTTTTTTTTCTATATAATCTGTATATAAATAAATAATAAATAAAATAAAGAGATACAAAACAAATCGAAAATATTAAGTTTTGAAATTGTAAAGATTTCCGTTTTTCAATAAATTTTAATATTTACATACAGTTAATTAATAATTAAATAGTTAGAGATAAAAAGCTTTGAATTTACTTTTGAAAATACAGTACAATACGTTACATATTGGTTTATGTTATTATAGTTATTAATAACAAAATTTAAAAAAAAAGTTTTAACTCGACCATTTAATTGCATTTTAACTAACAAATAAATTACATTTATCATAAAAATGTTGACAAAAAAAAATTGAAAATATTTTGCTTTTCATTGCTACTGTCAAAATTTTCAGATGTCATCTTACAATAAAATGTTAACTGTTAATAAGGCTCCTCCGAAGTTCATAGTTGAATTGATTACGCAACAAAACATGTTGATGAAAAGAGTTATCGTGATTTTCGCAGGGATAATGTGATCAACATTTAATTGTACGTTGCATTTCAGCATAAAAAGGGCACATTAGTTTCGTATATTTAACTTTGTGTTAATGGTAAGTTAGCTACACTGGCGCGATGCTTTTTACTATTTTATTTCCACGCAGTCTTGTTCTCGTTCCCCTACTGGTAAATTTGCACGGGTTTCACTGACTCAGTTAGATTTGATTAATCTATTGACGCTTTCCCTTTGTTCGATTTATACACAAGACACTCGCATTCAACTTTGGCGACCAGTACATACAGCTAAAAATAAATAACCGAAATACTAAACAAAAATATAATATTTATTCCCATACTAGTTGAATTTTTCTTTTCTAATTTGTTTAAAAAGATGATATTAAAGGCAAGTTAATCTGCAGAATATTTACGATTTACTTGAATTTTGCTGGTTTTTATAACTTACACAAATTTTTGTCAAATTTCTCATAAACAATATATCTTATTTATATAAAAGTTTTTGGATTAACATTTTGCAAACATTATCTGTATGAAAGGTATCCAGTAATTTTATTTGCGTAGAATTCAGTTTATATAGAGCAAAAACAGCTCCAAAATAAAAATAAACTTTTTATCAATTTGTATATGACCTAAAAGAATTTGCATAAAAAACGAAAATTAGAAAACTGTTTTTTTAGTATAATTATTTCAGAGTCGATTTTATCATTATTCATAATATTTAAGATTGAAACATATCGTTTGAGAAAAACATATCTAGCGACCAACTGCTTATCTGTAATTTGTAAAAATATAGGATTTCATTTTATAAAGCGTTTACGCGTGAAAGCACAACTGTTGTGATTTAGGGAACCCAAGTTAATCTCTCGAGAAAAAAATATATATCTTCTGTGAAAAAAATGTGTAACTGTCAATAAATCTCAGCTTTTTGTTTTATTCGAAATGATTGCATACGACACAAACGTAATCAGATACACGAGCCTTGGGACAGATTCCCCTCAGCTTTGCCTTCCGAAGTGTGGTCTAAATTTGGGAAGCCGTCATGGCTATTATGTTTACCGTTCCTGATACATCTGTTGCAGAGCTTGTTTCTCATTTTCTCAGGCCACCTCGGGCGCACGCGCGTACGCAAAAATTTGTGCATTTTCATAAATTAGCTAGATTATCATGTTCAACAAGCTGTTGAAAACGAAAAGCCATTGTGAGCATTTCCTCTTCTTGTCCCAAATTTATTCTTTTTCCTCGGAGTTTGAATTAGGTGAAAAAGAATTATGCCAGTATTTCAATGCATTCTTATGATAATTATGTGACTGTTTGATAGAACATTTTTATGACGAATGAGAAAAAAAAATGCATCTTTTTTTTATTTTTTATAAAAAAGACAATGTTTTTGTGCTGTTTTTCTTCTTCTCCTATTTATTCTCTTTTTATTTATTTTATAACAGAAGAGAATACTTAAAAATTAAATTCAAGTGTACATCTTTTCATTAAAAATTCAAGTAGTTTGTTTTCTTTGTTACCGTTTCCCAAAAGTAGCGTTCACTTTTTTGTCAACTTCAAGTTTTACTTATAACGATAAATTGTGTACGCTTCAACAAGAACCAAAACTTGACAAAAGGGGTGGAACAATTATCAAACATTATGAGAATCGGGTTTATATACACAGTTCTATTTTATGGAATCTTTTAAGTACCATCATTTATTCAACAGCTTGTATTTTTCTTTTTTCCGTTCTGTAATGTAACCTGGTTTTTATTTTTCTATTCAAGTATTCTTATTATGTAAAAAATATATAGTGATGAGGCAAAAGTACGATGACATAAATTATTTTTTGCTGCGCAATGTTATGTTCATTTAATCATTATTTTCTAGAGGAAGCTATAAAACATGAATGGAAAGCGGACTCTTTTAAATGTTTCGTTTTCCCCACAGAGGATTTTATTGTCGTTGAACAATTTTTCGTGTCAAACCTTCAATTGATTTCCTCGGTGTGTGGCCTGTGACCTCGCACAGATTTGAACGTAAAGCTTCATGTTGCCTAAAATGTATCTGGAATAAAAGTGTCTTTATTTTAAAATAAATATAGTTCAATAAGCTTGTAAAAAGATGGCCTACACATATTATTATACTTTTAAAAAGAAATTTTGTATATACATTATTTTTTAATGTTCATTAATTTTTGGATTTAATAAGAACGCCTTTGCACAATTTTTTTTATTTACTTTTCATTAATCAAAAATAGTTTAATAGAAAAAGCAATATTATCAATATTTTTTTTACCTTTTTTGAGTCAAAGTAAAGATTTTGTTTGTAACTTTAAGTTAATAGTTAATATTATTAAGTTAAGTTAATATTAATCAATTTTCAGGGAAAATGAGTGGAAAATATCGTGTATTCGTTGAAAAAATTAAATTTTTGCATAGAAGCAAAAACGATTCCTGGCTGATTGTATGGGGGAATCCGGTACTCGAAAAAGCATCGCCCCGTACATATTTCAAGGGGACAATAACTAAATCTCTTAAGAAGTATGTCACGGGGACCGCACATCGCGCTCTTTTTCTCTCTCCCATGATTCGCCATTCAACGATCTCCGCCCAGTCCCCATCCCTCCATTGATCTTCATTTTGGTACTCTTCGAGCGGCTCCTTTGAAACGCGTTCTTCTCACCCTGCCGCCAGCCAATCCTACCAATCTATTCGACCGAACATTACGTGCGGATCAAACAACAATCTCGTTTTCTTCGAGATGCGGTAGGTCAAGGGATTCCTCCTGAAATCGCGAATCTCCATGTTATGCAATGTTTTTCACAACTAAAATTGAATTTTGAATGATCAAAAAATCTCTTTACAGGACCAAAAATTTGTCTACTCAAAAACACTATTCTCAAAAATCAGAGAAATTTATTTTGTGACAAAAAAGAAGTGACTGTAAACTTGATGAAGTACCATAAAAAAGATTTAAAATTCAGTTTCTGAAGACTAATTATGTTA
The DNA here is from genome assembly GCA_022817325.1 of Idris sp. 1 HC-2018. NCBI lineage: Eukaryota > Metazoa > Arthropoda > Insecta > Hymenoptera > Scelionidae > Idris > Idris sp. 1 HC-2018. Next base: position 9,657 of record JABFPM010000759.1, on the reverse strand, counting down.
ATTTGCTACTCAATTCTCGAAAAGTTCTCATGTGAACATCTTTCTTCAATAATAATAATAATTGCTTAAGTGTACCGTAAATAATGTCACAATTTCATGCTGCAGTTCTGGAGCAAATGTTGCAGTATTTGTCTAGTTCGGGCGTTGTTCTTGAGGTCCAGTACAGGCTTCTGAAACGAGTTTAATACCCTTATATAATAGGTCGTCGAATCATATTACAATATCTGTATTTTAAACAGTTGTTTCGATCCACCGAATTTGGCCCAATTATATGGCTTTTAGTTACAGTGAGATTTTTACACCGAAACTGTGTGGCACAGTCGGAGCGCGAGCAGGAAATTAATTTATTGGCATGTTTTTCCTTTCTATTTTGAATAATTTACTTCTTTAACTAAATATGTGTTAAAGATTCTAATAAATTAGTCAACTTCCATTTTTGACCACATTTTTTATTACTCTGGACAAATAATTAATTTTGTAACGTTACTCCGAAAATGTCTATACATTTTCACGTAAAAATGAAGCAACATGATATTTTATACTTCCCCATATAATGTTTTTTTTTTTTTTTTTTTCAAATGGATACTTTTTGTGCATATGTACATTGTAATTTAAAATAATGTTTTTTTGACATACATAATTTTGTGGACTATAACATGATAAATGTGTTGTTGAACCCTTGCCTAAGTTTTTCACATCCTAATTCGGTGTCTCCTTAATCTAATATTTCATCTCGCATTATGTCGTCAGTATTTACTCAACAGTAGTAGATCTCTATGCGTTCTCCATTTTTGATCTCGCACGCAGGAGTGACATTCGCCACTCATTGCTGCTGCCGCCCCTTCATGTGCCGGCAATTCTTTAAATACACTCGACGTATGTGATCCTCGGCTGTGGGGTACGCCGTAAAACCCGGTTCGTTGCAAAAGATCCACAAATGCAGCGTGATGCGCGACCAATCAGTGCACCGTGGCCAGCTGCTCGCGCAAGCCCAAAGAATATGGAGTCGATTCGTTCATTCATCACAACCCTGGTTACAATCGGACAATAGACGCCCCACCTTTATAATGCCACCCCTGTTGCCACCCAAAGGAATCCCCTCGCCCCTTAATTTACAACAAGCTACCAATTTGATAAGTAGCCGTTAAAACAGGACATTTAGGAAAATGGCTGCAATTTATCCGCAATCCGGTTTAACATTCGTGTACAAAGTTGTTTGTATTCATAACAGCTTGTGTCAAATATTTTTATCACTTTCAAATTTTGAATGCAACATTATCTTGTAAAATGGAAATTATAGAAACTGGATTTTGGGGTGTTCCATTTCGCAGTATTGAATTGCAGCTGATCTTGAAAGTTGCATGAAATAACTGTTTTTCTTGTATATATATTTTTTACAAGTTAACAAATTTGCAGTATAATTGTACATATCAGCACTTTGGTTTTATATTTAATATTGTAAATATGTTGGAATCAATAAGACCTGACTAGACCGTCTTATATACATGTTTATTTGAATTGCAATTTTCCGTTGAATACCATTAAATTGGGTGAGGAAATTTGAATTTGGACACGGGGTTTTAAAAAAAACTTGTCCGATTAAGCCGTTACATTGGAACACAAATCGCGCTCTTTCGATTGAAACAGCCTCGAGACGATGCGCCGCGATTGACACGGAAAAAGTGACGTGGCCAATCAAATTTCACGTGGAAATTCGATTTGGGAAGCGCGTAATCTTGCCTAATCAAATTCTTCACTGCTGGTGAAGCGTTTTAATCTCGTAAGTGGCATGTCGTTATGGCTAGATGTCTAGAATACAACCCTCTGAATGAAAAGGGCACACAGTTGTTTTGCGAAAATAATGGCTTGTTTGACTTTTCTTCTACCCTTTAAAGTATTCTAAAATAAAAATCCCCGTCAAACATTTTCATGTATAAATCATTGTATAGGTAATTTTTGTCTTCAGATGCGGCAAGATGAAAACATTTTGTTAAAAATAATAAAGTCCAAAAATAATCCGAATTATCTTGTAAGAAGCAACAGGTACACTTTTAATCCTGATCAAGATCTACTTAAGAAGAAAGAAAAAAACGCTGCGGGCGTTTTTGAACTTGAGCATTATCTTCTTTGGTAGATAGTGCATGTCAGGAAGATTGTCTTATAAAAAAGAATAAACGCGGTACAACTTTACAAGTTTTTTCATTTATTTGTTGTGATTTTCGATTGTCACTTATTTAAGTTTTTCAGTATCTCGGTTCGGTTTTTTATTATCCCGGAATGAGAATCTAAACAAGAGGTATGCGTGTTTTTCCAAATCTTGTATAAGAAGATCTGATTATCAGATATCGACATCACTGTAAGATATACACAGGAAAAAATTTCTTTTACAAAAAGTATTATCGGCTTTTACAAAGGAAAAGAATTTTTGTACATTTTACTGTTTAATCACTTTAAGTAAGATTCTTGAGTAATAAAATATACTTTTGTATTTCAAATTGAAAGTCAATGTGGAAAATAAATGTTTTGCCAATCTGTTAGTGCGGTTAATTTATTTTTTTGAGGTTTCAGTTTGAAATTCATCATTTGGTGAACGACGTTTGAAGTTACTCTCAGGAATTGAAAATTTCCAATGGTACCAAAGAAAGAGGACGGCAAGGTCTATAGGTCCGGGGCAAACTGTAACTCAGAACGGCGCGGGCCTCTCAATAGATTCGCAACGGTTTCTCAGCTGCCGCGGCCCGAACGAAAGATCAACGTCATACTTTGCGCCTAAAATGACGTTTCCGCGCTCGCACATACCCCGAGCCATGAAAAAGAAGACAAAAACGTGCCGGGAAAAAATAAGTATAGAAAAAAAAGAAAAAGAAATAGAGGAAAAAGAGAAGAAGCAAAAAAATAGGAGGACACGCCAAATAATCGTTAAATAAGACGGACTCGCGAGGGCTGCACCGGGCCGAATCTAATCTGAGTTACACCCGGGGAAACGAACTGTGACGAAATCAAAGTCGCAGGACCTCCACGATCCGCGCTGGATCCGAGGAATCGGGAGACGTGGCGGCCCAAACACCGCATTGTGCCACGCTAAACATCGGTGATCAAAGCCGGAATGATGAATAATCGCTTCGCACGTCGTTATTTACTATGGCAACCTTTTTGATGGAAAATCCGAAAGAGGAAACTGCATGCATCCGAGACGCATTAAACTATATATATAAAGTACTTTATGCTAGAAAATCGGGTACATTGTATAATTGTACTAATGGTCTTGCTTGAAAGAAATTAATGATGAAGGTTAACGCTATGAAAAATTATTTTTATGACTAAGTACAATTTTAACATGACAATCGAAAGCGTGAAAAGGGTAAACTAATTTTGGAAATTTTCGTTATTCAGTTGAGCCAAAAAAGTGTTATTATTTTAGATAAAATTAATATGTGTATTAAAATGGTCTTATTTGAAAACTTGTTTAAACACAAAATTTGCAAGAAACTTCAGTCAAAAAGTAAAGGAAACTGATGAGTTTATGCTTCTGTAAATTAGTGAGGATTTGCATTTTTTAATGTTATTATTATCAGAAAATTGATTTCACAAAATTGATTTATGTATGTAAATATTGTTTCTAAAATGTTACTATGAATCAATCAAACTCAATAAAATCCGTCTAAACTTAAACATTGTACTTCTTTTCTGGTATAAGTATAACAATAAGACCATTAAGTTTTTTAGGCAAGGTACACGAAAATTCAATTATAACACTTGCAATTGTCCACCAAAAAGTTTCATGTTTTTCTTTCTTCACAGTGTGTTACTGCCTATAATAATGATGAAGTCAGATGATTTATGGGAATGAGCACAATTTTGATTTTTGTTCTCTCTTTTGATGAATACTTGTACTTTTTGGTACTATTTGATCGGTATGAACAGTACACAATAACATGATTGATAAAAGTCTGATAAAAGTCTTTTTGTCAAGAAACCAGGAGTTTGTCAAACCAAAGAGTCAAGATGGACAAGTTGACAAAAAAATTTTAATTCTTTTTTCCTAGATCTGATGAAAGGGTGATTGAACGATCGAAAATCATCATCTCGGTTTCCAAGAAAAATTGAAACTGGAAAATTATGATTAGAGACGCTAATACATGAAACGGTGTTTCCAAATTTCTTAAATATACAGAAAATAATGAATAACTTGTTTAGCATAAGATTTATACAAATGAATTCAAAAACACACAAAAGAAATCAAAATTAATAATTTTCCCGAAATTGTATCATTCCGTAAAATTGTCATTCACAAAACAACTTTAATTGTACATATAAAAACTTGTTTGTCACAGTAGTTAGTACATCTTTTTGTGATTTCCCTAAAACGGTTGGATGTATAAAAAAAGGTGGTAAAAAATATATATCACAGAAACGGAAAAATTTATGGAAATTGTTCAATTACATATCCAACATTCCGACACATTTCATATGAAAATGTGCTACTATCAAAGTGTTGACAACATCGTTTTGACAGTTCGAGATCGAACCCCGGGAGATCTTGGAAGTCGATCTCGCCGAATCGAAATAGCCGAACCCGGTTGAACATTACTAACCTGCCGCTGCGGGAAGTCTTCTTTTGTCGGTGCTTGTTTAAGGGATTGTATTTACCACCGAGACTTGCGTCAGGCAAATGATACCTGTGTCGCAATGTATATTTCGTGTCGGTAGTAGTTGACAACCAGCCTGGAACAAGAAACGTATTTTCAGAAGCACAATGAACCGGAATCGTCTTAAGTCTCGTGTTTACCCTGCGGTCTCGTGGGAGTTTAATGTAACACAGAATAAAAAAGGGAAAAAGTGTAGAGACGACTTGAGACATTTTCGTTTCTTTTTTGCTTCATTTAACCGACTCTACAAACGGGTGGAAACATTTCTAATTCTTTGACATCACAAATGGGATTAATTTTTTTTTCATTTCAAATTTATATATAAGACTTATATGTACACACATTTAAAGCAAGATATATTTCATATCAAGAATGCGGCATATTACCACTTTTGATATAAATCGTAACTTTTGTAATTAATATTTCGAAATTTTTTCCAAACTATTGTACTACATATATCCAAGTGTCGTTTAATCCGACTTGTATAGATATTTTAATCAAACTGCCAACATTTCAAAGTTGGAAAAAAGAATTGTGAAAAGGCAACTTCAAGAAAACTTTTTCAAAAACCCATGAAACGTCAAAAGCGACCACAGTGCGTCAATTAGAGTTAATTCCTTTGGCTCTTATATCACGTTAATAAATGTAACAGATCGGTTGACGTTTATTCCTGCGGAGAGTTTCTTTTATTTTATTTTTTCTTACTGAGGCTTTGCCTTTTTGTCGCTTTTACATGAGAGAAAAGAAAAAGAAGAAGCCTGGCAAAATAATTAAAAGGAGCAATAAAACTAGGAAATAGTGGAATGAAAGAGGACGGCGACGTGTGAGGGCCAGGGCTTGCTGCAAAAGTGCGCATGTCTGTGGCATGAACATAATTCAGCTCGTTATGTTACAGACAGGCCTCTGACGGGGGCCTTGTGGCCGGACTACGGGAGGTCAGGGGGCCTCTGTTCCAATTTTGTGCCCAATAAGACTAATTCTCTCAAAGGCACCGCATCGCTTCGCGACGCTGCAAGAACGTATCGTCTAACTTCGCGTAAATTATGTGCCTATATGCTCTTTCTACGTTAAAAAATGCGTTTTCTCACAAAACAAATAGCACTCGTTCTTCCAGAATTCGTTGCAGTCAAGCCACAACCATACTCGATTTAGAATAATTTGTAAATTAAAACTGAAATATGAAACAATTATATTTCATTTTTGGATCATTTTTCTCGATTTTGTAACAAAAGATTATTTAGACTTTCATTTTAATGTATGATTTATGCGAAAATAAATCTTTATAAGGTTAATTTTTTTATTATATATTCTTCTTTAATAAATACATTTTACCTTGTACGAAAAATTACAGTCTTATTTTTGTTAACACCGAAACAAAGATCAAGATACGCGCAGTATATCATAAGACATACATTCATAATAGCCGATTCTTACATAAAGAGACCTTTTGTGGAAATTAATAACTCACGCACACCATCAACTCCTCACATTTATCATGATAATGTGAACATATTTTGTTAATAGATTTTATGAAATGTTGAGTAATTGTATTCCTGTGATAATTATTAATTATTGCTATTGTTTATCAGGTGAGAAGAGTAAACTGTTTTTTCATAGGGTTTATTCAATAATAAACTTTTTCAATACAAGAATTTTCCAATGAGATATGTTTCCAAATTGCTTTATTACATAATATAAATACATATCAAAGGTAGTGTATATAGCATAAATAATATAAACACATATCAAAATTACGTGTACATAAAGGCCTACCGATCTTAGATATTCAAGAACATCATATTCTTTTTCACATTAGTCTCATACCGTGATATTTATTACAAAAACATTTTCATCATATTTTCTTCTAAACTTTTGTTTTGATTGTTAGAATTTACGGTTCACTTCCAGTTCTTGAATCATGGACTCTGCATCAGATTGCACCAGCATACAGGCTTCGATGATTACGGCTAAAAATCATTCAGAACCGATTGTGCCAATCCTCAGAAAAGGTTATTCGTCCGAGCATTACGCTGCTTTACACTTGCATATTGGTTCCACAAATCAAAAGGATAACATGGACTTTTCCGCCCTCTTCTAGTTGGCTTTCCCTGCGAATATGGGTTTGCTAAATATACCAAACATTGAGCATTTCCAATTTATTGGAAAAATTGTTATGTTTTAAAAAATTGGAAAACATAAAGTTTATTGAAAAAAATGTTAGATGGAAAAGTGATAATTTTTTTTTTTTTTTTTTTTGAAAGCTCAAAATGTAAATTTATAATCACGATATAATCACGTTTTTTTCAATTTAATTATAAATTTAAAGGTTCTAAATGTTATGAATCTTAGTTTTTAGATCTGAAAAGACTCTCCAAGTAATTTGTATTTTTTTAATTCCCTGGAATCCATGTCTGGGAAGAAAATAAGAGTTAAAAGTCCATATCTTCATTAAAATAAATCAAAAACCTACTCTTTTTTTTTAAATTGTGCCGCATTTTCTAAAAAATACCTTGTAGAGCAGAGTCTGTAATTGCTTAAGAATTTTTATGAAATATGGATAAAAAAAATATTTTATTTATTCAAAAGGCATTGATCTACAGAAATATGTAATAAGAGTTACAGTATTAGATAAATACAAAAAATTATATTAAAGTAAAGTATTTTAAAGTAAATTATAATTGAGTAACCAAAACACTTCATTTGACCACTTGCTACATTTTGTAAATCATTAAAAATTATGTTGTATAAGATATTCTTAAAGGTAGGAAAATTTGGAACAATTTCAAAATAGTGGATTTGTAATTTTTAAGAGAGATGTAGTTTTTAGAAAATGTGCAAAAAAGTGCGCGTTTTGAATTTTGACACAGCCGCTAGAAACAAACGAATTCATTTTGGATTACTTAGAGAATTTAAAAGAGCTAATACTTCAAGTCTCAAAGAAAGATCATTATTTGCAATTATCTATAATAATGACATAGGTAATTTTGTTTATTTTTATGAATCTCTTTAACATAGGCTCAAATTTAATTTACTACGGAGATATATTGATTAAATCTGTTCTAAATATAGGGCAGTTATGAATAAGAAGTTCTAATAAAATGTACTCAAGTGTAATCTTTAAAAGCACCCACTTTAAGAATATTCATTAGGGAATTAAAAAAATACAAATAATATAATATCTATGAAGGTCAAAAAATGACCCATGAATTTTTTCAGATTTTTTGTCTTCTCAAATTTCGAAACAATTAAAATTAAAAAGTAAATCTAAACCATAAGTTTAAATGAAGCAGTACAGAAATAGTACATGAAACATATCAAAAATACAGAGAAAAATCTAAAATTAAAATACAGTAAATATATAACTGTAGTTATAATATTGGATTAATCCATTCGAGTTTGACCACGTTATTGTAGAATACTTAACTAAAATAAATGTTAAAAACTGCTTACTATGCCAGAAAATATCATGCTTATTACTAACTTAATATTGTGAATTAGCGAAAACCATTTTATTACAAAAATAAAGGTAAATAGGAGTTAACAATTAACAGAGTATTAGTTACAATATTATTAAATGAAAAGTAATTATGTTATGCAAGAAAATTATCAATTCTCTACAATTTTATTAGGTTAGGTTACATTTTTCGAACTTGGCATCCTGTAGCCTTATACATGGAGAGCATAGGACAGCCCCCCTTACCCCCATACTTCACCAGTAAATATTCTTTAAGATCATGAACACATTTCATATTTAAAATAGCAGTAGTGGGAGAAGAGAGGAAAGCAAGCCCATCCTCCCAGCATCTTGGAGACAGTTAGTGGCTCAAAGAGAATTTTCTGCTGGCATTTATAAATTTTAATAACTCTTCATTTATGGCTATCGGCACTTATAAGAAACTAGGAAAGTGTGACAAGCCGAATTTAAAATAAACTATTGCAAAATGTACCTTATGGGTAAAAATCCGATTTAGCCCATTAAAGGTCTTATCAGTTGTATGGATTAACTTTATTGTTGGAAACATGGGTATTTTTCTACAAAAATTCACAAATACCGATATTTTAATCAATAAAATTATTCGTATCATTGATAAGACCTATTATGGGCCAAAACCTGTTATTAGCCATAAAAATGTAACCCATGAGGTACACTTTACACTAGTTTATTTTAATTTTGGTGTGTCACACTTCTCTAGTGTCTTAGATTCTTAGAATTTTACAAATGTTAAGGCCAAACAGCAGTCGATTTTTTTATTATTTTTCTTAATGCGTAAATTTACGAGTGTATTTTGTTGTTTAAACGCGTTTCTGTTCCTCTATGTTCCATTTGTATACCCCACTCTTCCGTAATCTGTCTCCCCACTTCCGCGATTGTTTGTCTCGTTGAAAATGTGGGCTTTTGGGCAATCTCAAAAAGTATCTTTGAATATGGTGTTGTATACTTTTCGGCGATATAACCCTCAAATGTGGCCCAATAATGTTGCCTTAGATTTAGTTCTTGTTTTTTGCATCTCCATATGGTTGTAAATTTCCATTTTCCATATGAAATGATGATTATTATTTTTATAATTGAAAAATAGTCTTGCAACTCAGAAAATTGTTTTGAAACACTGGAAAATATTTTATATAAACACTCAGTAGACTGAGATACAATTTGTAAAAGTTTTGTCAACTTTTGAAAATTAAAGGTAACTTTTAAGTTAAAAATAACTAGAGATACATTTAAGAATTAATCAAAATGTAATCTATTTTTATATGTACAATTTTTTTGTATTTATAATTAAAATATAAATTATAAAGATATTTAAAAAATGGATTTTTTTTAGTTTTACAAAACTTTGAATACATTAACAGGACTGGATATTTAGAGTTTCTAATCTAGTATTTTCAATATCTTCTTTTTGATGTATAAATTTAATTTTAAGATAATTTCTAATCTTTAAATAAAGTATTAGAAGAAATAGTGACATTTGGATGAAATTTCGGAGAGTGATACATCTTAAAAAGACAC